>CAKNYM010054316.1:276715-293205 GCA_932195095.1 Andricus curvator | reverse complement strand
ATATATAATTGAAACACTTCTTCGTAGATCGTCTGAAATCAAGAGAAAATCAGATTTTTTATAAAGTACTGATGGTTTTTCATATGATATTTAATTTGAAATATTTTTTTCTGAATCTGAAACCCAAACGTGGAATTTAACTCAAGATTCTTCACATTTGACTACGAATTATTTAAAATAATAGCTAGTCAAATCAATGAATGACTTTTTTCTCTTCAATTAGTAATTTTGAACTAATTCGGATTTGAAGAAAGGTTAGCAATTTATGCGTCTTCTATACTTTTATTGCCTAAACAGTTAATGTATAGAGGCATAAATGGTATGATCTTACTTTTAAAAAAATCATAACATTCATCTTCTTTACTTTTTATATTAATTTCATTTCTGTGAGGTCTTCAGTAGAAATTTATTTTCATTTCTTAGCATTTTTGCTCTTTATAATTTAAGTTAGTGACTGCTTTTGGATTAAGCGACAGAAAATGTGAATGCAACCGTTGCATCACAAGTTCTTTAAAACAAACTGGAAGTCCTTTTTTTCTAGCTGCTTGCCATTAAAAATATATTTTCATATATATTTTTGTATACGCAAAAAATAAAACCTGTATGAATTCCACATGTCGCGCAGAAATGAGAAATGTAAGAAGGGAACATATTAAGAATGTATTAAGGGTCGTAGGAAAGAAAATTGATACGAAGCAAATGATTTCCCGACGCTTCGCCTGCAGGCGAATGTTCGCGCTCTTCGTATAGGAAGATAAGCAACATAAATTTCAGAACGCGAGGCTGCGTTCACTTGCCCGCTCGTTTTTCAAGCACACAGATGATGGCCCTATGTACCGCTCGCACTTTTAATATTGCCCGCGTCAGTGTTGAAGTATTTACGGCTCCAGTCGCATAAAAGCCGGCATGCTCGTCTCCACCATGTCCTCTCTACAAGGATCCAACCTCGCCCTAGCTCTCTTTCACCGTACACCTCTATTTTCACAACAGGAGACCAGACGCGACGCGTCACGTCGCAACGTTTCTACATCATACCAACAAGTATCCATCACTGGAATGTTCACGATCCAACATCTTTTCCGCGCCTATTTATAGTATCCCTTATAGAGACGATTTTTCTCTAGAGTTTCAGGAGAAAAGGATGCCATACGCATAATACGTTCATATGAACTATTTCATTCCCGCAGAACTTACCGCAATATTTGCATCGCTAAATCTGTATTCCTGACTTTCAGCGCGATGACAAAGTATCTCTCGTTAAATCTTTTACCTTAATACGATGAAAGAAGAAATTTCTAGGTAATGAATTACAGAGGCCGCTGCGCACGGAAAAACTGGTATTGTTTTTATCCTAATTTTTTGTTTTATCACGACTAAGACCATTTTTCACAGAATATTTTTTATTTTTTCAGAAAAAACTTAGAAAAGCTTTTTAGGTTTTCTAGGATAAAAAATGTATCCTCTCGAAATATTTAATTCTTGTGGTTCGGGCATAGTTTTTATAAATCGAATTGAAAATTGTAAGCATGAAACAGTCCAACTTTTTCATTCAAAAACCAAAACAAAAAAATGTTTTGATGAATTTAATACAACTTTCGAAGATTCCTTCATTCAACTAGTGAAATTAATACATTCTTGAAATTACAGGTGCCAATATCGTTGGAACAGTCACCCTTCCTCTTTCTTCCCCTGTGTAGCTTTCCCTATTTTCCTGGAAATTTTTCGTAAAAATTTCCTGATTCTACATAATGCTAAAGATAATAAAACAAAATGAAACATTGTGTAAGATGTTTAAACCGTCGCGTGTAATACTAGTCGCGCTACTGTTAGCGTACCGCTAACTACAATGACACACGAATTCTTCTCATGGGTCAGTCTTAGCACAACCTTGTAATCTGATATATAATAAATGCTTTTGACTTCAAATTTATCCATTACATTGCTTTCCTCACTCTCGCTCCTACAATCGGAATTAATAGCACAGTACATACTTAAGGTATTGAATAACTTGGAGGATGGACTAATGTATAAGAACAGCTGGAGTGATATTCATTCTGCCTTTTTCAATGCTGGAATTTTTGTACACATACGAAAAGTATACAATGTGCATTTTGTGACGCAACTCATATTTCATTATTATTCTTTCAGTTCTCTAAGACCAGTTGATAAAAAGCAAATCAAACCTAAGCTTGTCAGAGATTTATCCTTATATTGATTATGAAGATACAATTTGATGCAAAATCAAATTCAGGGAACATCTCATGGATCCATAGCTCTCGAGAACAGTTACCTGGAGGTTCATGGCACGTACGGAACGAGCCAGCATAAATATTAATTGCCCGAAATTACATGTAAATACGAGCAGAGGAAGCTGAGAGGAAGGGTGAGAAAGGGTGGCTAAGGGAGGAAACAGGAGGAGGATTCAACGACATCACGTGCATCCCAAATGGACCATTATTCCATCAGCGACACAAACTGTTGGGTAACTTGGTCGAAGAGGCGAGAACGCAGGGCCTTCCTAATATCTAAACATGCAGACATTGCGGTATTCCAAGAGCAAATAGTTTAATTTTTTGTGTTCCAGCTAGAAATTCATAATATTCCTCTAGAAACGTCTGACACTCTGAGACATGTATATTCTAGGTGAATATATTCGTAGAGTCGACTGCTTGATTTCGACAAACAGTTCACCTGTCTCCCGAACATTTACACTTCTTCCAGTTACAACCGTTCCACCAACCATCTATCCAACGGATTTCTAGTCTCCTCTCGAATTAAGCTGACGTCCAACGAACGGTTGCGCCACCATCAGCATACTAAATTCTATTCGGGCACCGGAAACTCACTGTTTCTTAATCACGTTAAGGCTCTGCTCGAACATCCTGTTGGCCGCTCAGTGGTAGAAGAAGGGGATCAAATGGAATAGGATTGCCTTATTTGACTAATCGCAATTTGTTGAAGTTTAAGGATCATTTTTGGTTGAATATTCATTCTTCAAATGCAATGTTTAAACTTCCAAAAAAATTTGTTATTTATTCACAGGCTTACCAAAGTTTTGGCTAAAATTCAGAAATGAAGAAAAGCCGGGTAGGGAATATTTTATCCAAAATTGTATCTGAAAATACATACATGATATTCAAAGACTATTGAAAGATTGCAAGAAACGTCAAAATACTCTAGGAAAAAGAGTTTATTCAAGAGACGATATTTTGTGCGCAGAAGAAATTTAAAGTATTCCGTAATCGTAACGTTGCATTCGAGAACAAGGAACAAGGAAGATCTTGTATTTTTAACGTAGGAACGCCATTCGATGCTTAAATATTCTCCTCATTCCTTATTCAGAGTATATTTCATTCGTTCGTTCCTTCCTTCGGTCTAGCACATATATACATATTCCGTCCCTCGGGTGGGCTCAACTTAACTCCACATCGAGCCCGGATTTTTCAACGAGAAGGCAGGAAAGAGGACACCGCTAACCATCCCGCCCTTGCCTACACCGAAAAATCTCAATGATTTGTGCGTCTTATCTGCATTTTAATTACCGCGAATAATTTCCTGAATAATCATCTTCCACAGAATGGGTGAAGGCATTTCTGCCTGGCTGGATCTTTTGACGAGTTTTTTTCTCTTTTCTTTACTTAAACTTTTCGAAGACTTTTGAGTAAACAGATGTAAATCATTAAAGCACTATTTGAGCTTGCAATTACGAAACCCAAATTTGAGAATCACATTCCTGGGAAGAATTAGGATTACTTCGAATAGAAATTTTAAGTTAGTAGCTTCCGACAATTTGTGAATCTGTTCGGAAACACTTAGATAAGCACTTTTGAAATAGCACCCTTCAATTGAAGCGGTGATTGAGACAAACTGTTACCTTGTGTTGCAGGTGATTCTGTTATTGATGTAGTTCAATTGAACTTGGTGGAATAGAAGTTTGCGTCAAACAAGCTGGAAGGCATACTAGAACAAAAGAATAGTATCGCGAAGCAGGAAACCATTACTGAGGAAGCAACTTGGATCACATTGAGTTGATTCATGGTTTGATCTGGATAGCTTCACTGCTACCCCTACTGAAGCTTCCGTAGGAACTCAATCCTACAGAGACATGAAAGTTTCGACTTGCATTAAGCGTGCGCTCTACGGAGTTGTGTAAGTCTGATAATCAGATGTTGTCACATAATGCGAAACAAAGCTAAATTTACGAAGCAAACAATTAATTCGAAATCTATCCAGAGCTCGAAACTTTGAGTTTGAAATCATTTTTCTCCTTGAAATAAATTTCAAGGTGATGGGTTTTGAAAATGTGAACTTAATTTTTGAAAATTATGCTCAATAAATTAAAGCTATTTATTAAGTTATTTTCTCTGTTTTGTATGCAGATATTGCATTTAAATAATTGCATTTGAAGCAGCTTTCATCGACCTTTGCCTGATCTTTTCTTGTTGAAAAGACCATATATACTTTTAAATTTGCTTTCTCAATGCTTGTGGAAAGATTGACAACATTTGTTGATAGCTGAAAGTCCTTCCAAACAGATAAAAAAATCGGAACTAATTAACTTCACAGTCACAAATTTTTTATGTCAACTCAGTAAGAACGTTACTTCAGCAGTAAATTTGTTATTCAATCCTCAATTCTACAAATTTCATAGATTTCTAGTATATAAATCTCGATTAAAATATGTAATCCTTTCGCAAGAAGTATTCCATTCTATTCTTTTTCAGCTGGAGGATCTTGTTCCGAATATCAGGAACCCTAAAGAAGTCAAGTTTAAAATCTAAATCCTGGCTTCTTACTGCATAATAAGAAAGTAATCCCTCGCACTTGAATTCTCTTGAACCAAGAATCGATAACTGGTGTAAGCGTAGTTCTTAGCCTCCCAGGATCTTTCGATTTGCACTGAACAGATTTCACGATTTGAGATTGGACGTGGGTGGATAATTGGATCACGATGAAGATGGTACTGTTTCAATGTTAATTCTCAATGAAGCCAGTAGCCACGTAACGTAAAAACGATCGATAGTCGGATCGAAGATCGAACGGGAGAATGTAGCTGTACGTACTCAGGACTACGAAATATAACCAGTGTGCGCTACGGATCGGGCGAATTGATAGTTAATTACCGGGAATCAGGGGCGGCCAGGATAATGGATGGGACACGGCCCGTCACCGTAATTCACGGTGAACGGATTTTCGTGTTCCCTTATATATCCATCGTGCCAACGTATAACGAAATGCAAAGAGAGAGGGAAAATATAGAGAAAGAGGGGAAAAATCGAGAACACATTCAAAAGCAATGAAGAAGAAAAGTAGGAATAAAATACAAGAGAATATCTAAACTACACCCTTTTCCAATCCTTCTGCCCTCAGTGAATTTTTAACCTGTTCCAGAAAACCGAAGCAATAAAAGAAATGAGGAAATAGATATGTATTCTCTTTAGTCTGAATGTAGATTTGGAGGTTCTTTCAAAAAAGCCGAGAAAAAAGAAAGCCTACTTTAAAAGATTGTCTATTTTAAAGATTAGAATAGAAAAATTCTCTTGGAAGTTACTGAAAAGCGCTTTTTTAATATCTTCAAATTGACTGGCAAATAATGGTTATAGTTGCGGTAATTTCCACTATAACTCTACTTTTCCATCAAACTTTCTGTGATTCTATTTTATTCAACTTCGGTTTTATTCTACTTACTGCTTCACTCCTAAACCTTTTTGAATTAAATAGATGGAAAATCACAAATCCGTTATTTTGTTCATTTATTAACACTAAAGATCATTTATTAACACTAAAGATCTTTTTTATGAAACAATCGAGCAGGTTTTTGACAAGTTCTCAACGTTTGACGCAAAAATAGTATTGGGGGATTTCAACGCGAAAATTGGAAAAGAACCAATGTATAGGCCTACAATAGGATCAGAAAGTTTGCATGACGTCAGTAATGATAATGGAACCAGAGTAATAAACTTTGCAGCTTCAAAGAACCTCGTTGTCAAAAGCACATATTTCAAGCATAAAAATATACATAAGGCCACCTGGACATCACCAGATGGTAAAACTCACAATCAGATTGATCACGTTCTAATAGACAGAAGACGTCATACAAACATTCTCGATATAAGATCGTATAGGGGAGCGGATTTAAATTCAGACCATTTTCTCGTGATAGTAAAACTAAGATCTAGGCTAGCGTTAAGTAAGAAAACAAGCCGCACAGAGCCAACAGTTCGTTTCAATATAGATAAGTTCAAAACAGCAACAGAAACATTAAATTACCAAGTTGAGATTTCTAATAGTTTCGACGCTCTCCAAGAACAGAGAGACGATAACAATAATCACGAGGAGGACCCGGAAACCCTGTGGAGCAATACGAAAAAGGCGATAAAGGCAGCCGCGAAACTTACGATAGGTTTTAAGAAAGTAACCAAAAGCAAACCATGGTTTGACGAAGAGTGCAAACTCTGGTTTGAGAAACGTCGGAAGGCCAGACTAAGTAGTTTACAAAATAAGTGCGATCAAACACATAAGAAATATCTCGAGATTAGCAAAAGTACAAATAGGCTCTATAGATCCAAGAAAAGGGAGTGGGAAAAGAATAAAATACTAGCAATAGAAGCGCATAATAAACAAAATAACCCGCGTGAGATGTACAGGGGAATCAAGTTTATAAAGAAAGGCTTTCAAAGTAGAACGGAAGTAATGAGGGACGAAAATGGCAATCTAGTAGCCGATGCGACAGAGAGACTGAATTTATGGAAAGATTATTTCGATAAACTGTTAAATGTACGCGAAGCCCCCGTTGAAGGTAATCTCGGCGAAATCCACACTGCTGATCTATTAATTAACGATCCTACTGATATAGAAATAGAAATGGCCATAAAGAAGTTGAAAAATAACAAAGCCGCGGGCATTGATGACCTACCGTCAGAACTGATAAAAAATGGAGGCCCTTGCCTCACAAGGCAAATTTGTAAATTGATACGCGCAGTTTGGAAAACAGAACGCATGCCGGAAGAATGGAATACCTCTATCATTATTCCCATCTTTAAAAAAGGCGATAAAACTAACTGTAACAACTATCGGGGAATTTCACTTGTGCCTTCGTGCTACAAGATCCTGTCTAATGTTATCCTAAGTAGACTAACTCCTTTTGCCGAGGAAATCATTGGGGATTACCAGTGTGGATTCCGCCGAAACCGATCTACAAGCGATCAAATGTTTACAATTAGACAACTGTTAGAAAAGAAATGGGAATTTAAAGAAGCAGTACATCAGCTATTTATCGATTTTAAAAAAGCTTACGACTCTATTATACGCGCGCGAATGTACTGGATCCTAGAGTTCTTGGGTGTGCCAAGAAAATTGGTTAGACTTATCGAAATTTGCTTAAGCGGCAGTAAGGGTAGAATACGCGTAAACGGTAGTTTATCTGAAGAGTTTTCGATCCGCGATGGCCTGAAACAGGGCGATGCACTTTCGTGCGTCCTTTTTAACTTAGTTTTAGAATACGTGGTTAGGCAAGTGCAGGCGAATCCGACCGGTGCTACCCTCAATGGGGTAATACAAATTCTTGGATATGCGGATGATCTCGACGTACTAGGGGATGATAAAGAAACGGTAGCTAAAAATGCAGAAATCTTGATCGCAAAAGCCAAAGAGATTGGCTTGGAAGTTAGCGAATCGAAGACAAAATATATGACCGTCGTCAGGTCCGGACAAAGTAATCAAGACGGGGATCTAATGGCCGGAAATATGAAATTCGAAAGGGTTAACGAGTTTAAATACCTCGGGTCTATTATAACTAGCGAAAATAAGATTAAAACGGAAATCAATGCGCGGCTACACGCTGGCAATGGGTGCTATTATGCAGCAAACACGCTACTAAAATCGCGATCGCTATCTAGAAACATCAAAGTAAGAATTTACAAAACGATAATAATGCCGGTCGTCATGTACGGGTGTGAAACGTGGGCGCTGACGAAAGGAGAAGAGAATAGGTTTAGAGTTTTCGAGAATAAAGTACTTAGAAAAATCTATGGTCCAAAAAGGGACGAAGAGACCGGCGAGTGGAGAAAACTGCATAATGATGAGCTGCACGCTCTCTACGGGTCAGCAAATATTAATAGAGTAATGAAAGCGCGTAAATTAAGATGGGCGGGGCATGTAGCAAGAATGGGCAATGAAAGAACAGTGGCGCAAGTTTTAAGAGGGAGACCGACTGGTAAGAGACCCCTAGGCAGACCGAGAAACAGATGGGAGAAAAATGTAAGGGATGATCTAAAAGAACTAGGACATGATTACTTAAACTGGATGGAGAATGCACAAGATAGAGATGTGTGGCGGTCTCGGGTAGATGAGGCAATGAACTTTCGAGTTCGAACTGCTAATCTATAATAATAATAATAATAGCTCTCAAGTGATTTTGTGGCTCAAGCTCAAATCTCCCAGATTCGAAAGCTTGAAGAGAAAGCTGTGTTGACTGCACAGACTTGAACTCATAAAATCTTAAGTTGACAAGTAGGAAACGACGGGATAAATGTAACTACACTGTCAGAAATAAATGTTGCAAAACTGGAACTGGATAAGACATTAAACAGTACTTAAGACTGAAAAAAAATTTGGAATTATTCTAGCTAAAAGAAAATCAAAAATCAATTCCTCTTAATCAGATGAATATTTCCCTTTAATACAGTTTAGCTTCTCTATTTCTATCTCCTTGCTGTATTTCTCATCTACCCGCTCTTCGTTCATCATCCATTCCGGCAACAATCTCGGTAATTAATTTTCTTTTCATTCTCTAAAATTAATGGATCGGTAATCCTGAACTAACCGTGAGCGGATTTTAATAGTTTAAGAATTTGTTTATCAGAATCTGAGTTCTTCATAAACAGGGTGCCAGAGAAATTTTATTTTTAAATTCCCAGCGAATTCTCGAATTTCCCGGATCAGAATTCACGCTTTTGCTGGTTTTCTCTTGTGATATATGTATCTCAATTCCATACGTCAATATTAGTTAAAAAGTGCTAAGAGACTCTAGAAAAGTTCACAAAATAAAAGATTCCTTACTTCTGAACCGGAATTTAAAACTAGGCAATCTTGGCAGAATTCAATAAAAAATCAGCACAGTTTTATCAAAACGTCGATTACATTCTATAGAAATTTTACTTTTGAAATAAGCTCTGAAAAATTTGTTATTCAGACGTTTCTCGAAGTGTTGTGTTTATTGAAGAAAATTATATTGAGAAGTTAATTGCACTATTAAATTGTTATTGCTACATTACTAATTATCTGTTTAATTTTTCTATTGTTCTCAAACGTGTGAAAAATGCCTAATATGAAATATTCTCTCTACAAATTAATAACGAAACATACCAAAAATTAAAAAAAAACATAAACTATTTTCAATTTCAAAATAATTTCAAATTAATAGGTTGATAATTAAACGTTTTTATTCAAATTCAAATGGTATGTTTAAATATTGTTTCAGCCTGAAATAATTCATTTTTAAACCATGGAATTTGAATGTTTTTTCAATCATAAAAGGATATGTTAGCAACATTGGACTGGTTGCATCAAGCAATTTGAAACTACATTGTTTTAAATAAAAAGCCTTGAACCGTTGAAATTTCAGAGTGATAAATTTAAACTTTTAATTTTTAAATTTCAATTTGAAAGAACAATTGAACAATTATTGATTTCAAACTAATTAGGCGTTCAATTTGAAATTGTTTATAATGTGAAGGCCTTCTATTGTATACGTGTAAATCATTAAGCGTTTAAATAAAAAAACCTTAAGCTTACGATCCGTGAATGATTCGGGAAATGACATAGAATTTTTTTCTTCCACGGCATCGGACCCCTGTAAAAACTCGGGACCATAATACGATCCGCAAATCACTTGAATAAATAAAAAATTATTTTACCCTAGTACCAAGTATTAGAACAACAAATTTTTCTGAGTTGTACTTTTATGTTGACATTAGTAATTTTACGCAGAAGATAATAATTCTTAATTTACACTTATGACCATGGATTTCCCAGATCTTCTTATGAATTCCTAGCATTTTCCCGTATTTTTCAAGTTGCACACAATTCCTTGCGGATTTTCCAAGCCGCTAGATAACGTTCATAAATAACAATCTCAGAATCTATTTACTGCATATCAGTTTTTTTTCCTTTATAGAATTTCAGACTTGTGCCATTTAAACATTTGATCCTTGAACAATAATAATTTCACTAGACTTAACTTCTGATAATCATGATGCATCAAATTGTAGAAATGGGTTTGGAACCAACGAAGATAAATCGAAACATTAAGGCACTATCTTAAAACAAAATAATTACAATCACGACACTTTCTAATGCTCGCTCAATCCTCGACGCCGCTGGTTATTCCAATCAGCTTTAAACATGCAAGAGAACTTGGAAAAGGGCTCGTGTAAATAATTGCACAGTACTTTGAGTTCCGGTCTTACCGCGAACCAGCAAAAGTCTTCTTATCGGATTCTTTATGCAAATTAAATGAAGGGAAGGTGGAGGAAAGAGGGTGACGACTTTCAGACTAAAAGGGTGACGCGGCTTAAGCATACATCCAGAGAAGCGCATAATGTATAAAATCATTCCTGAGTAATGACACATTCGTTTTTGCTTCATCAACATACTTATCGCGGCACGTCTTCGAATCAATTATTTAAAAATGCTTGCTACGTCAGGAATATGCAAAGAAGTCTTTCAAAGAAACGAATAAACATAATTCAATCCTATCTCTGCAGTTTTTGATGCAGTGGATGGACTATTTCAAATTCCTGCTTTTTACACGGAACTACTAATTGAATTTTACGAATTCTGCAATAAACTCAGAAGCACATCTTATTTATTCATGATTTCCTGGAATTTCTGACGAATATAGCGCTCACTAGATTGATATAAATTCTTCTAATCCACAGTGAACAAAAATGATATACAGTTGCACTTTCTTTGGAAACTGACAGTGAAAAACGATTGAATGTAATTTTAAGTATAAGATAGAGCCTAAAATTTTTCCAATTTTAAATTTAAAGCCCTATAAAGTAAAAGTAGTTCATTCTGCGATCTTTATGTATTGTAGAGTATCAAATTATTAATTATATTTTGAATTATTGCATTAAACATTAAACAATTTCAGAAAAAATTATTTTCATTTTGATACACCTCTCATTAAAACTTTTTAAATTATGAACATTAAAATTTAACAAATTTCAAATTATTATGATAAAATAAAACTATGCTTCAAAATTTCTGATTTTTATTAACAAAATTCTTCAATTTTCAATAATTTGAACTTATTAACGTATTGGTTGTTAAAAGTTGAGGATTTTTTTCTCTTATAAACGTCAAACAAATAGACGACAGATCTGTCTATATTATGATTTTATTTTATTACACAAACCTGTTGAATACATCAATTGACTTGTCTCATCATAACGAATACATTTAATTTAGTACTGATTATGTTCTATAGTGCCGTGATATTCAAGAAAGCAGGATCTCTAAACAGAGAAAAGCAAGATATGGTCTTCTTATTTCTGCGAAAAATGGTTAATTTGTTTTAAAAAATGCAGGATCTGCAGATCCCGTTTTCTTGGTAACGCCGGGCCTCGGAAAACAACCTTGGTGTTCGCAAGTAATCAGGATCTGCGAAAATTTTGAAATAGATTTGAAACTATAATAATTTTATTGCAAATTATTATTACATGCAATGAAATGCTCGGACTAATAACAAAAAGTTTACCAACCAAATTTGTTCACTCTAATCAACTAAAATTTACAGTTATTTCGTTTTATTAATTAAATAAATAAATATATATATTCCATTAAACGACATATTACTTCAGTTGAAACTTCTGATGAAATTTTCCAAATTTTATTATAGAACTTTTTCAGTTGACTCAATCATATTGTTTTTATCCCTATAATTTCAAAAACCGATTTCTTTCAAATTCTAGAAGATTTTTGTTTGGACATTCGAACAAAACTGGTGGGTGAGAGCAGAAAAATTTGGAAAATTGATGTATTTCATTAAACTCTATAAAATCGAAAAAAAAATTATTCGTTTCTCATTCGAAACTTTAAACTTGATCAATAATAGGCATGATTTAGGACTACAATCTCTCCAAATTTCATGATCCTAACTTGACCTGTTTTCAAGTTCTCATACAAGAAGTAATGTTGAAACACACAGGTTGACATTTTTTTAGAAACCTCACTTTTGAACTTCTGCGGTCAAATTATGTCAAGATATTTAAAAAAATGTAGTTTATCAATTTTCATCGACATACAAAGCTTCCTTCATGAGTTTGCAATTCACTGAATTATAACGCATACAAGTTGATCCATATTTAGCCCAAATGATCCTCCCCAAGCAAAAAGCTAGGCTTACTTTTGATGCATCTTATTTTGTTCAGGTGTTACTTCCACCGTTGCCGGGGCAAATTCATGTAATTTTTGTTCATTCAAAAACTCATTTCAAGTCCTTTTTGATTCAAAAATGCTGCGTCCCAATTAAGGATTAATATCCGGCTCAAAATGAGCCCAGCTTTTTTCTGTGAAATTACCCCGGTTGACGCTATTTAAAAATTCTATTTATTTCTTATTTTCAATACTTCATGTATCAAATTCTGTGTTTTTAAATGTTCAAAGGTTTTGGAAAATAAATTTAAAATTAAATTTAAAACGCTTTTAACTTCTTCTATTTTGACATATAAAATAACACTTAGCGATTGCAGTGTGAACTACTCGTCGAGTTAATGTGGTTGGAAACTATACGTAGGCGATCAGAAGTTGGTATCTGGTAATCGGAGATGAAAGGAGGGGGGTTGGAAAATGTTTGCTCAAGAAGTCAGAGCGACTAAATAACCTGTGGCGATACAGGCGTGTCTGACGTCCAGAATATTCTCTCTGGCTTTATTCAATAGATTTGAAACTTAGTTTGCTCGCAGCATTAACTCCTACTCTTCTTGCTTCCAATTCCAGATCTACAAGCTGCTAAACTTGAACCCTCTAACATTTATTATACTAATAACTCTACAAACAAAGGGAAGATGTATATGAGACTTTACAAATTAGATTAACTTGGGCACAAGGATTCGAATGGATTTAGGACCTTTTTCATATTGCTCCATCATTTATATTTGAATTAATTTGGCTGTTATCTAAAGTCAGTAGAACGAATTAACATTACCGCTGCGAATTACTATGAGTGTATTCCCTATGATATTTCTAACAAACAAAAATTATCATTAATGTGTTCTGTTATAACGAACAACTGTTTAACTCACAGCATTCTTATATTTCAAATTAAAAAAAAAAACTTTGCCCAGCCACCAATTTGATCAAATACAGTACTATTATCTTTCCAATTTAAGAAAAAATTCTTCTTATAAGCAAGGTAAGTAATTTGATTTAAAATTAGAAAACGGTATTGGTAGGTCATGGAGGGTCATGAAAGGTTCTTCAATAGGTCAATCGATGCATTGCGAAAATGCGAACAAATACATCATACACATAGTCCTGAGGGTGGTTCTTATTGATACGTGGTGGCATTTATTAAGGAATTTCTCTGCTCTCACCTCCCACTTTCGTTAGTATGCCGAAAAAAATTCCCTCGACATTTGAGTGAAATCGGTTAATATCTAGGGGTCGCTCAAATTACTTCAATCAATGATAAGAATTGAATAATTTGTTACAATTATTTGACAATTATTTGAATAATACGTGTTTGTTCAAGCATATATATGTAAGTTGCCTAAAAAGCACGAGAAAAATTTTATCGCACCAAATTTTCGATAGATTTTTATATTTTCAAGACTAATTTCTTCTCTAATAATACTTGTGAATGTTTAACAAAATTTGAATTATTCAAATCAATTTGTTGTTTGTCATATAATATAATGTAAATATGAGTGTAAGATTATTTAATCAAATTATGCCCTTGTTAAAATTGATTAATGAACTTATAAATTCTACAAAATACATTCATTTTGCAACTTACCTGAAAAAACAAATGTTTGAACAATTTAAAATTGTTTGAAAAATTGAAAATTAATTACTAGATGTCTGGGTATTCTCAAATGACCGATCAATAATTATTTATGAAAAAAAAATTCCAAAAAGCGTTAATAAACCGCAATATTAAGTAAAATTCTAGTTTGTCACTCATGGGGTTTTCTTCGAGGAACCATAAGAGTGGCTTAAAGTCATTCAACCTCAAATGTTATGATTGATTCTTATTCTCTGACGAATTCTGAACAATATACTGGAATACGGAATTATTTGTAACATATCATCGCGTTTAAATATTAATATTCACAAAAAGCTGAATTTTTTCTCTGTTAAATCAATAGGAAACTTCATGGTCTTTGCAAGACCCTGAAATATTAACCAATTTTGCTCAAATTAATTTTTTTTTGGCATTTGAAGAAAACATTATTGTTTTTTTCTTAATCGGGTTGAAAATTGGCGAAATTATAGTCCTAGTGGACCTATATTGATTCACCAAACCATAGGTCCATTTATCAACCGGTTGTCAATATACAGGGTCCTGAAGTTTTCACTTTCTCAGGTGCTTTTTACCTTCACGTTAGCGTAATTTCTACGATTATCCGACTGGAATTTTATTATCGTGTTTTGGAAAGCTCTTTTCATGTACTTCAAGACTGGCTGGAAATAATTTCATGGTCAAATTGAGGTTTTTACGCTCGCGGGGACCACGTTATGATTATATAATATACATACACGCAAAAAATCATCTCAAGATAGTTAAATGTAAGCCCACTTTTTCTTCTACATAACTTCAAGAAGCGTAAAAAAGCTTTTTTTTGCAAAAGAAAAGATAATATAATATGGTTTCTTTTCAAAAAATCATTTTTAAAATTGATTTTCAAAAAAAAATCCTTGTGAAACAAAAATTGTTATGATAGTTTTGAAGTACATGAATAGTATATTACAATATTAGGGCAGAAAGTTTGAGATTCCTGCACTGCGCGCCATGATGCCCGAGGCGAAGCCGAGGGCATCACGGCGCGCAGTTCAGGGCTCTCAAACTTCTGCCCGTGTAGTGTATACTATTTTTCTTTGTAGCCGGTCGAATGTACGAAGGAAAAATATTAAATTAAAATGTATTGTATCGAAAAAAATGATGCCTGCCCCCGACATTTGCGGCACGAGCGAAGCGAGTGCTGCTGGTCGGGGGGGCAGGCATCAAATAAAAAAAAAAAATTACTTGAGATAATTTTATTAACTGATATTTTAATTAAATAAAGTTTATAAATTTTAGACACGACACTTTCAAACGATATCTCAGTACTATAAATTATAAATGAGCAGCGTAAACAAAACACACTTAATAACAAATGATTGATGACAGTCGGGGTAATAAGAGCATAAATCTTTAACTTTATGCCCTAAAATAGGTGCAAAAGTTGCGTACTTTCGACCGAGGTATAAAGAAAAAGAGCTTTCCAGAACACTATGATGAGAGTCCAATCGAATAACATTAAAAAAGTGACACTAACGTGAAGGTGGAAAAGTGCCTAAAAAAGTGAAAACTTCAGGCCCCTGTATATTGACATCCGGTTAATTAATGGATCTACGGTTTGGTGAATTGATATAGGTCCATTAAGACTATAATTTGGCCAAATTTCAACCCCATTAAACAAAAACAATGATTTTAAGTGAGAACACTTGACATATGCAAGCAAGATAAACAATATTTTTTAAAAACCTATAAATATGTATTGCTAGATCATAAGAGGACATAGGACGTTCTGTAATAGGTCTTTTTGAACGTATTTGAAAATTCGAAGAAATATATGAGACATACTACTGTAGTATTCCTAATATCTAGAATGTTTTTTTCATATAAACAGAATAAACCGTTTTTTAAACTTCATAAATCTGCACCATAAGGTCATAAAAATTTAACAATAGGTCGATCGACACTTATCGACGATGCAAACAAATACATTGCGTAGAGTATCCTTGTATTTCGAATAGCAATCAAGTTTTTCTCATATAAACATGGTAAACATTTTTATTTTTTTTTAAGGGAAAAAAAATACTTGTAATTGGTCGATCTAGCCCCAAATCCTATCAGACCTGAACATCGATTGGAGCCACCATTCCTCTCAATTTCCTGAGGATTGCTCTTTTACTTTTCGAAATATGGTAAGCAGAAAAATGTTACATATACACGCGAATACGAACGTTTTTTAAGAATTGTATTTTCGAGTTCCTGGGGTCTAATCATATCGTAATATGCAATTTTCAAAAAATTGCAGTCTGTGTGCATGTAATCTAATTCTGTTCACAATATATTGTTAAGTTAGATCCTGAAATTTGGACACATTGTAGATACAATCAATATCCAGGTCTGATAAAATTCTAAACTAGGCCAGCCAATTAAAACTGTTTTTTTTACATTCTCATCTAGAGAAGGTATTAGATTTGTGTAAAATTTG
>CAKNYM010054316.1:102691-272890 GCA_932195095.1 Andricus curvator | reverse complement strand
CCCCCCCCCTGACAGAAGTTTTCGTGGGACTGACGTTAGAGCTGGACTCTCCACTATACGGTGAATCACTACTTGACTTGGACATGATTTCAACTCGCAAAACAAATTTCGCGCATAAAGGTGGTAGTTGGGTGTACAATCTAAACATGAACAATACAAACAATAAAGTAGCCTCGGACTGGACTGAAACTTTGATTGACTAAATGCATACACACGGTAAACGTAAAGTTTGAGTTTCAGGCGATGAATGGAGACTGGGTGTTTGGAATGCTAGAGGAGTGAATGATCTTAAAGTAAGAGAACTACGAGAAACTATGCATGCTAGGAAACTAGATATTTTATGTGTACCTGAGACAAAGAAAAAGGGATGCGAAAGTACAAACATAGAAAATGGGGTGTTGAAAAGCGGTTTTGAAATATGGTTAGGAGTAGATAGGGAATTACATGGTAGTCAAGGGGTCGGTGTGATTGTGAATGAAAAAGCAAGATATATGTTCCAAAAACGACTTAAATACTTCTTTTCTCCCCTTTTCAGATAGTTGGAAAAAAATCTTTCTGATTGTAGGATTTATTATAAAGATACGGAAATATACGCTAAAGTAAAGGAATTACCTTCTTCATTTTAAATCAAATACAACTTTAGTCATTTTTATCTGAAGAAGATTGAACATAACATATGGTCGTTGCGAACTTTTGGGTTTCTATTATACGATGAACAGAAACGAGCGTGAAGCGCGAGGTTCACATGATGATCAAACGAAATATCGAGCGCGAAGCGCGAGTGTCGTGATGAGAATGTGTTCCTTAAGGTCGATAGAACCTTAAGTAAATTAGTTCTTCTTTTTATGTAAAACTGACATAATTAAACCAAAAGCAGGTCATAACGATGAAGCTTTAAGAGAGTATTAGCCCGCGAAGCGCGCACTAGCGAGGACACGAAGTGTGAAAACCTAGACGACAAATGTGTCCGAGCGCGCAGCGCGAGGTCAATACATTATCGAGCGCGAAGCGCGAGATAAACATATAATCGAGCGCGAAGCGCGAGATCCAAAAGGTGCGCGCCCTAGGCGCGCTGAAACTTGCGAGCGAAGCGAGCCGCGCGCGAAGCGCGCTATGAGAATGTGCCCGCGAAGCGGGCAGATTTTTTTTGTTGCGTTTTGAGATTTAAAAAAAAATTGATCCTGTTTATATGAGAAAAACTTTTTTGATCTGAAATACAACAATATAATATCTAGGTATTTGTCTTGTTTTCGAGACGCATCGATAGAGCTATTGTGGGAGCTTTTATGGCTTATACTAGTTAGATATTAGGAATACTACAGTGCGGTATCTGATATAGTTGTTCGCATCTTCAAGACGCGTCGGATAACCAATTGAGGAATCTTCCATGACCTAGTATGATCTAGCAATACATATTTATTTAACAAAATACATTGTTTATCTTCTTTATATAAAGAAAACTTTTTAAATATTTGGAATATAACGTTACTGTATACGATGTATTTGTTCGAGTCTTTGAGATGCATTGATTGACCTATTTAAGAACATTTGATGGCCCTCCATTACCTACCAATACCGTTTTTTCAATGTTTAAACAAAATTATTAACTTGTTTTATATGAGGAAAGTTGTTATGATATTAGGAATATAATCGCGTTGTATTTGATGTAATTATTCACGTTTGCGAGACGCTTCGAATGATCTATTGAGTAACCTTTGATGACATTTTATAATCTAACAATAGCGATGCATAAAATTCAAAGATATTGTTTACTTTGTTTATATAATGAAAACTCAATCATTATTATAAAAAAGAAATATAATAATACTGTAACATAAAAAGTTGTTCATTGCAACAGGACACATTGATGGTTTCTCTGATTTTCTGGAAATAAGATAGAAAGATCAACTTGGTGAAATAAGTGTCAGTTTTTCTTGATTAGTGTAAATAAACCTTCCTTTATGTGGAAGCAAATTGATTCGATACCTGTGAGGAAGCAAAGCTTTGATCAATGTTGCGGCATTAATAGATATAATTTTCAAATAAGTTTTCCTTATGCTTATTTTAAATATTAATTTTCCACGTTTTAAGTCTAACAATTGAAGAAAACCCTTTCATAAATGTTTTATTCGGAACAAAATTATGTTGTATGACAGTTATGACATATCTTCCCATCACTTGTATTTATTGCTACCTTGTTCCACCAAAACTAGATTTTACCCAAATGATTCAAAATTCACTGATACAATTACTAAAGCTACGCAAATTTTCCTGAATTTGGTATTTAACCCTGCTCATCAAATATGCTTCATAAATGAATAAGAAAAGCAGCGAAAACAAAGATCGTTTGTTTATGAAAATTGACTCCTCTTTCTCCTCTTAATAATCCATTTCCGAGTGAAAAGCTCGAAAATATACTGATTCTTCAATGCAGTGTGATATACATATACGCCCCTCGGGCCCTAGGCGTTTCAACCCTTTTGTGTGAACTAGCTGGCTCTTTTAGCCAACAACCTTATGGTATATGGGCTTGATAATTCAAAATTGGACAAGCGCTTGATTCGTAATCAGGCGAGTCAAAAGAGCGAACGGAAAGCAGGGCAAATACCATCGCGTGCGCAGTCGTCGTAAAAAGCGACAAAAAAGAGTAGCCCGACCCCCTTTATGTTCTTTGGTAGAGCACCGAGGCTTGTCCAAATGAAGTGTTGAAGAGCTCTGCCAACACGAATTGCGAACGGAGAAGTAAAATGTGCCTTTGAATCGCAAAACTACAAAGGACACGCCGCCGGGCTAATTTGTCTGAATGAGCGAACGATGGACCATGGGGGTAGAACCACAGGGTGCAGAATCATGGTCGGACCTAATTCTGGATAAACGCCCTTTCATTATTTCCGGTATCCTTCCAACTTTCAGTCTTTGTACTTCACTCTTACTATACTCTCTTCGATTTGTCAGCCATAATTAATTACCGAAATTCACTTAGTAATGAGTTCAGGATCGCCACTCAAGACTCAGAAGAAATGCCCTGGCTTTTGAACATTATTCCGGGTCATTCAGATTTATTAATTAAAGCCTTCAAATACTTTTAACATGAAAATTCATAACTTCAAAGTTGTAACCATTCAAAATTAAAGAAATTATCCAATTACTGAGGTTTAACTGTCAGATAGTTCAATTTTTTCTATTTTGATTTCGAACTCAATTTTTTATATTTCAATTTCAAATCATTTAATTTAGAAATATTATTCATTTTTTAAATCTTTCAATTATATATTTTCAATTTCAACTCATTCCTTTTATAAAATCTTTAACTAAATATTGGACATTTCAACATTTGAAATTCAAAACAAAAATACAAAAAAAGCTTTTCCTAATTCCAATTTTTTAAATTTTGGAATTTCAAGCCTTTCAGTTCGAAATTGTTTTTTTTCGTTGAGTTTTTAATGTTCAATATTCTCGAACATTTTCAACAACAAAATAATTCAATTATCAAAGCCTGGATGTAAATTCTTCTCATTTATAAGGCTTGAATTTGAGAAAATGATTTTTGCATTTTTCAGATTTATTCTGGACGCATTTAATTTAAATTATTCAACTGCAAATCCGTTCAAGTCAAACTTATGCAACTCTCAAGTCTTTTAATTTGATATTCCATGATTTTAAAGAATTAAAAAACTATACAATTTGGTTTGTTCAAAATTAAAACCAAACAATTTAGAATATTTACATCTATTATTAGTATACCATCAAGCCAAATCCCTCTCAGGGTAAGCGTAACTCACTCGGTTCTAGCCTCGTTATACTGCCGGGAATCATGGAGTACATATGAAATAAGTGAGAGAGGGAAGGGTGGGAGGAGGTATAATCAGGGGGGGGGTTAGATTTTCAGATCAATCTAGAATTCCCATATTTCTTATTCAATTATTACGTCTGTTTCGCAACACTGCTCCGACACAGGTCGCTGGTCAATCTATCTAGAAATCAGCCCGAACGAAGAGTTTCACAAAGTCATCATATGTCATAGATAAAATAAAAATACGCAAACTTCCTGACAAAAACATAGTAAAATCCATACTCTTCACCCTAATCACATCCACTCAGTAAAGCTATTCGCGCGGACATATTAATATTCAAGATCTTTCGTTTCATGCGGCTCGAAAGCAATGACACACTCCTTCACACATTTCTTATAAACTATTTTACTCTTGTCGCCTTAGAACCTCATTCACATATTCTCACCATGTTTTCCTCGGTCTGCCTCTGGGTGCGCTACTATTCGCTTTACCTAAATATACTTGTTTCGTCAGTAATTTTTCTTTCATTCTCTCTACATGCCCAAACCATCTCAACAAATTTCCTTCATTTTTGTCAAACAGTGTTGCCTCTACACCACATTCTTTGAGAATCCTCCCATTACTGACTTTGTCCATTAGCATTTTATCGCATACATTCCGCACGAATTGCATGCCAACCACGTTAACTTCACTCTTATACTTTTCTTGGTATGTCCAGGTCTCGCTACCGTACAGTACAGTGGGTACAACTACAGAATTATATATTGCAATTTAGC
This sequence comes from Andricus curvator, assembly GCA_932195095.1. Lineage (NCBI taxonomy): Eukaryota > Metazoa > Arthropoda > Insecta > Hymenoptera > Cynipidae > Andricus > Andricus curvator. The sequence continues at coordinate 268,320 of CAKNYM010054316.1, read as the reverse complement.
TTTATTTTTTTTACTTCTGGTAATAGCTCCTACACTTCCGCTAAGCTAGCTACCCTCGTTTATACGCCTGGCTATCTCTCCAGCGATCTTTCCGTCAGTAGTAAATAAACTCCGAAGATATACATACTCATCAACTTATTCTATCCTCTTATCGTTTAAGGAAATGTTGCATACTGTTTTTTCACCCTTTATTTCAAACACCATCATTTTTTTCATTCAGGTGAACTTTAAGACACATGTTCTTTATGCTGTTATTCAGTCTGCTCAAGATTCTCTGCAAGCCTTCGATTGATTCTGTCGTAACAACCTTATCATCTAAATTATTAAATATAAAACTGTACTAAATGGAAACCATACAATAAAGAATATTGAAATCTCAAATTACTAGTCATAAAACTGACTATCATAAGGTAGAACGATGGTCGTGGGGGCTAATACATGCTATGAAACCACTCCGCCGGCTTGCGGGTTCGATCCCCATCTCACACTCTGTAAGAGCCTCGGCGGCAGACGCGGTGAATGCAAGCCTAGTAATACTGAAAGCCTTTGTGAAGGAACGTGGTAAGAAAGTACTGTCATTTTTACCGTTAAAAGTTGAAGAATTTAAAATATTGTGAACCTTCACAGTTATAATTATATGCTTCCTAACTGGAAACTTCCAAAATGAATTAACTCAAACTTAAAGGGTTAAAAATTAATCAATTCCAAAATGCGATTAAAAATTGCAATATTCTTAAATTAGGATCATGAAACTGAGTAGGGGAAAATGATTAAAATTTAAATGTTGCATCACGCTTTTTAAAATTTCCGCATTTTAATATAAATTGCAAAATAATTAACTTGAAAATAAACTAATATATAATATAAAGTAAATAAAATACTGTCACATTGAATTATTAAAAAAACTCGTGCGACAAAAAACATGCGAAAAGCGAGAGAAACATAGGACCTTAAATGTGGACAGAGTAAATGTATCGTAGATTATTATATAGAATTATACGTATCAAGTTAAATGAAAAAATTCCAAGCGAAAATATAAATTGGCTATTATTTCCAGATTCAGTTAAAATCCTGAATTACATACAAAATGGCAGAATTATGCATAACCTTGAACGCTCATAGAATATTTTTAAATACTGATTCGATAGAGTAACCAATCCAAAGTTGAAAAAAATATTCTCGGCAATTTAAATGCAACCTATTCGAGAAAGCTTCAATTCCGTGGAAGGTTATAATCCATGGTGTGTTTTTAACAGAATTTCGGTATTCGAATGCGTGTATGGATCGACATTTGAGCCATGAAATTCACAACGTACACTCAATGATTTAATTAGCAAGGTTCGCAACAACCAGTTGAGTACGTTTAAAGATGAGAGCGGCTGGTGGACGCTCTGTTTCCTGTTGCAATGTTCGTAATAAACAGCCCATTCTCTCGTCACATTCGAGTGTAGTCCACGCCGAATTTGATATCTGCGAATCAGCTTCTAGCTTAATTTTATACGAACTCCAATGATTGTTTCTCCACAAAGCAACATTTTATTACGAATAATTCCGAATCATTAAATCCCAATAACACATGATAATAAACAATTGAAAATTTTCTGAACAAACTTCTAATAAACGCTTCCAATCAAGAGAAGGCACCGTGAACCATGGCAAAGACGAAACGCTCATTTAAAATTTATATATATATATATATATATATATATATATATACATATACACACATACAAAAGAGAAATTGGATCTGCAAGTACTTTTGGGTTGAACTGAATCGAGGCTAATTCGGCTCCGTCCGAATGCAACATCACTGCAAAGGAGAAAGAAAAAGAGGAGAGGTATCAAGACCTTAAAAGAGAGCTGCAGCGACTGTACCCAAAATATTCGGTGCAAGTAATTGTCCTTGTGATAGGTGCTCTCGGACGTCCGAAACTATCACTGGTTCGTAAACTTAAAGCCATACCCGCGTGCCAAAAATATGCCAAGCAAGGCACTTGCGCGATGGATGCAGAAAGCTGTTATCCTTGGGTCGCTTCGTGTCCTCAACACACACGAGGGTTTCGCCGGCCTCTCGTTGTGATTTCGTCGTTCCCTGTGACCACCCATCTCATGGTTGTGAGGCGTGGCCATAGGTGTGATTTACCGCGGTTCTACTGGGGGCTATTGAAATTTTGTTTTTTAGATGGCAGTTGCTCATAGTCTGACCCTGCGATGGTTGTTGAACTCTTTTTTTTTAATTATATATATATATATATATATATATATATATATGTATAATTAAAAGCTTGTCATCAGGATAATCCCGGGATTTCATCGGGAGCGGGTACTATTCTAAAAAACTGCACCCGCTCCCGGTGAAATCGCGGTAACGTTTCAGCTGTATCCACGTCTCACGACGGTGAGATAGGCAGTTACGGTCTGCATAGGACTCAATACGACGATATGGCAAAAGTCTCGTGCACCTTGAGGACATATAGCGACCCAAGGATAACCGCCTTCTGCATTTTCCTTGAAAGTATCTTAGCATTTTGCTGACACGCAGGGATACTTTTCAGGCTATTGATCAGTGAAATTTTGGCACCTCCAAGAGCACCCACGATCATGACGATCAGCTAAACAGAATATTTTAGGTATAACTATTGCAACTTCCTTATAAGGTCTTTATACCTCTCTGTCTTTTCATTCTCCTTGGCTGTGATGTTTTTTTTGGCTGATGCCAAAAATTTGATAACGAACACGTGTCGTTTCTCCAAGTCAAGGAGAACTATGTCAGACCATGAGTGCGCAACAGAAACAATTATCGAAAATATGAAGATCCAGTATATGTGGCACTTCTTATTTGAACAATTAGCTCTATTTCCCTAGGAGCTCCTGGTGGAGCAGTATCAGGGTCAATACCGTTAGTGTGACAGAGATGGTAATAAAGCACTCTTAGGGCCGGTTCCACCAACCTCGATTAAAAAGTTAATCCTCCGTTAAACCTAGTTACGCGTTCCACCACGTTTTAGCGGCCGGTTAACTCGCGTTAACCACAGTTAAATCTAACCGGTCAAAATTGATCGGTTAAGGCGACTTAATCGCCCTCTAACCTAAAAACGGCATTGTCGTTGTGAAATATGGAGTTTTTAAGAGAAGTTCTGAGATCGTCTGATGACGAAGTCGAAAAAGATGTTTTTGAATTTATATGTGATATATTAATATATCACGAACAAAACATACACAAACATTCACTTTTTTTTAGGTTAGTGTAGACACGAGCGTGGCCCAACCTTACCTGGATTTGGCGCGCACGGACATATTGCTTTGCTTTCCATTCGACCGACGGGTAGCCAATCACACGAATGATTTAAAGTAAAATAGGAGTTACTTCGAAACGACTATCTGGTTAGCTAACCGCGCCCACGAAAAATGTGGTGGAACGCACAACAGGATAACCCAAGCTTACCTATGGCGTTAACTTTAACCCGCCGTCAGTTAACCACTGATTTAACCGAGTTTGGTGAAACCGGCCCTTAGTGCCGCATTGTGCATTTGGATGTACGTCGTTCCCACATGAGTAGGACAACTAGATAGTATGTTTCCTGGGTGCTCGGGGTACGCATGACATTCTCTGCAGCTATCATCGGAAATTTCTTGACTGAAAATTTTGCGACGGTGCGCATAAGTGGAAATGACACTGTCTTGAGTTAGCTCATACGACATCGACTGAGCCTTAACATTCACACATAAAAACTCTGGAATAAATTTCGTTGCAGCTAATTTCAAGATGGGGCTCCATCTCGCTCGGACTTCGGGTACGAAACTACCATCTATTGTTTTTGCCACAAAACTGTGAAAACAGTTGACAGCAGGTGACTTTTTGAACCCCAAGTCCGAGGGAAACGATATGTTGTGTAATGGTACCATTCACACTATCTAGGTTATTTCTTGTTGCAGGGAAATGGTACCCTGAAATTAGCGTTAGATTCACAGTTTGTTTTTTCTGTGTATGTGGACGATGCCGTGCATCCTCTCGTCGAAGGGCTGTTAGTGGAAGTTGTTCTATTGTGCTTCCGTGATCCGGGCTTTCAGAAGTGAGTACTCGAGACGGATGATGTTTGATGCATTTTGCTTATCCCTAATATTGAAGTCAAGACAAATTGTTTCTACTGTCTCGTCCGCTGCTTTGTACAGAAAAGCTCCTTTGTACACCTCTTCATGTTTCTTGACCATTTCAAGAAGAGTCACGTCCATTTGCGACTATATGTGCTGCACTTAGAATGACCCTGTCGTGAAGACAGTCGAGATTCAGTATCCCGCGACCACCTTGACGGCGTGAGATGTGAAGTCGCGGAATGGACGACTCACGGTGAATGCTTTTGTTCATGTGCATAACCTTTCGTGACCCGATGACGAGGAGTCTGAGCTCGTCCTTTGTTTATGGAACCACTCTAAATGAATACAGTACTACCGGGATGGCAAGCATGTTCGTAGCAGATACTTTGGTCCTCGCCGACAGTTTGGAAGACCAAATCTGTCGGATAAGACGTTTGCATCTGCATTGGAAAGCATTCTTTATAGATTTTACATCCTGAATGCTGCTTCGTTGCATGCCTAGGTATATATAGGTCTCTTCAGCGCCAAAGTGTCGTATAGCTCTTCTGCGACAGAGCTGAGGGTCTTCCGAAATGCAATGAAGTTGTCATCGCTTCAAATGAAACTTGGCGTATTTTTCTAACTAAAACTCCACTCCAATCTCCCTAGTGTACTCCTCGACAATCCTCAGAGATAGATTTAGTTTTTCTGAATTTCTAGCATAGACCTTGAGATCATGCATGTAAAATATATGAGTGACCTTACGCTTTCGATATTCGGGTTTGCCGCGGCGCCTTCTCAAGTGGTAGTGACTTTCATTGGTCAGACATGTCCTTAAATATAATATGATAAGTCAGACATCCTGACAAGAACATTTTTTGCAAAATTCGACTTTTCGTAAGTAAAATCTGACTTTATACACAGATGATAAAATATTACACGGTTAGCATCGATTAAGTTCAACCCAAAAGTACTTGCAGATCCAATTTCTCTTTTGTATATATTTTGGGGTAGCCCCGCGGCTATTTTTAGCTATTAAAAATCTCATTTTTCTCGGAAACGAAGCAAAATATGAATAGCAGCTCATAGTTCAAAATTGTTTTCCTTCCTAAAATCTATAAAATTATATTAAATTTTGATGTTAGGGTTTTTGAACAGGGTAATACGTAATAAAAAAAAAATTTTACAACTAAAAAAATTTTATCATCATAATTACTATAAAATTATACCCTTGCCAGATGTTTATCTTGTATATTTCATCAAATTTTTCGAAAAAGATAGACAAAATCAATGAAAACCAACTAAATTAGCATTTAGTTTAAAGAACTTTAACATATTATTTTTAAAAACATCTGTTTTTAGTTCATTCACTGTGTAGAGAACATATTTCATGAGATTATCAAGGTTCCTGAGCTTCAATGTAAAGAAAAATTGGTTTTTATCTCTAATATTGAAGAAATATAACTTTTAGCGATTCAAAATCTCATTTTTCTCGAAAACTGAGCAAAATATGAATAGCAATTCATAGTTCAGAATTATTCCCCTTCCTGAAATCTATGAAAATTTACTCTCACTAGATGTATATCGTGTGTATTTTAACAAAAAATATCAAAAAAAAATATCAAATAAATTGACCTTCAATAGATTTTTGATATTTCGTTGGAAAATTTTGGTTAAAATAAACAAGATTATCTGGTAAAGGTACATTTTCATACATTTCAGGAAGGGGAACAATTTTTAACTATGAATTGCTATTCATATTTTGCTTAGCGTTCGAGAAAAATAAGATTTTCAATCGTTAAAAATTATATTTCTACAATTTTAGAGAAAAAAAAAACAATTTTTCTTTACTTTGAAGTTCAAGAACCTTAATATTCTCTTGAAACATGTTGTTGCAATAGTCAATGAACTAAAGACAGAAGTTTTTAAAAATAATTTGTTGAACTGTTTTAAACTAAATGCTATTTTAGTTGATTTTTATTGATTTTTCTATCTTTTTGGAGATATTTGTTGAATTATACAACATAAACATCTGATAAGGGTATAATTTTATAGATTTTGGGAAGGGAAACAATTTTGAACAATGAACTGCTATTCATATTTTGCGTTTTTTTCAAGAAAAATTAAATTTTTAATAGCTAAAAATGAAAAACTCTTTTTTCTCAAAAACGCGTAGCACGATTTTTTTCTTTCTTGGCTTAAAATAACCGGGGGGAATCCCTGAAACAAGTATGAAAGAGAAACTGGATGTGCAAGTACTTTTGGGTTGAACTTAATGGAGAATAGCCGAAAGTACCGAAAATTTCCAAACATTTTGCAAATTTTTGGATTATCCAAATTTCCGTATATTTTTAAAATCCCAAAATTTCTAAAATATTGAAAATTTCTAAAATTTCTAAAATTTCTGAATTTTATAAAATGTTTAAATTTTCTAAAATTCCTAAAATGTTGAAAAATGTAACTTACCAAAAATTCCCAGCAACTTTTGTATAGAATTTTTGATAATTTGGAATAAGTTAACATAAATTTCATGCTTCTTCATTACACATCTAATATGGACTGAAATCATGGCTGTATTTCGAGAAATTTATGAAATTATTCATTTGTTATACAAAATATCGTATGCGCCAAGGGAGAGAGGCACTTTTTTGACGAATGTATGTTTTCAGCACAAGTCGTAGGCGAGCGCATAGTAACAGTCCAATTGGACACATGCGCACTTTAAACATTTTAAAAGTTGTTTTAACATTTTATAAAATGCAGAAATTTTTAAAAAATTGTAAATGTTTATAATTTTAGAAATTTTTAAAATTTTGGAAATTTGGAAAATATACGGAAATTTGTCTTCGTGTCTCTGAATACTTTGTTTACCTTCTCGGCATTCCTCCTTAGGTGTTTTCTTCCTGTGGATGCTGGACTCCGTATATTTCTCTTCGAAATGCCTCGACCTCCTCTGGTTTGGGCGGGTGGACGGCAGTGACTGCAGAGTCTCGGAAGAATCGAGATGGGTCAGAAAAAAGCTGTTCATTTTCTCTGAATTATCACTCCTTCTGCTCTAGACTTCTCCTAGCGTCACATAGTAACCGCATTCTGTCAGCAATATGCTGCACAATGGTCAGCAGCTTTGACTTCTTGAGTGACAAATATATACTGTAAAAAAAGTTGCCGTAATTTTACATCGTGTCACGATGGTAATTATTCGACCAGCGGGCGAAGATGTAAGTTTACACACGTTTAAAAAAAATGCAGGACGTAAGCGCAGATTACTTTCCGAACATATCCTTCTGAATGAAAAAGAAATCTTTTTTATTCACGTAAAACCAATCACTATTAGAGCAAGATTAGGGACTCTGGGACGTAATTTTATGATAAAGTCCGGGGCGCTACCCCTACGTCGTGCTCGTAATTTCTCAGGATGCCAAAACGAAACAATACTACCCGTCTGTGAAATTACGCCAGAGACTTCAACTTTACTACAAAAAGTGTTAATTCATAACCTCATATAAGTTTATTCGCTTACATAAATTGACCACGTGTCATCCTGATTAAATCATTTTCATCGTCGGACATAGTAATTTTACATCGAACTATTATTTCACACTGTTTCATGGGCCGAAATTGGACTAGATCGTGAATGTATGTGCAGCATTAGTTAACATGACAGTTGCTATTTTTTTTAAACATATATTTGGTTAACTTGTTTTGGTATTCTTAAAATTAGTAAATAATTCTTAGATATAATTTTTAATGTCTTTGGTATTAACGAATAATAAATGATTGATTATTGAAGAGTGATTACAAATAACTATTTCTGATGCTTTATGATCACAGTTTAATAATAATTACATTTTTTATAATATGATTAATGTAAAATTCACTCACTATCAACATAAATAATATTTATAAGGGTTTTTGCTAATATCTCTTCAATAATTAACCAATAACCAATCGCTCATACTAAAATAATGAAGAACCATATCTGAATTTTTTTGTTTGAAATCTTCTAAAATCATAATTTTTTGAAATCTTTACAAGTTTTAAATTATTTTTTAATATTCTCAAATTTTCTAAATATCCTTACTCTTACTCGATTTTTTTTTTCTAAACCTTTGTCTGCTTGCATGATTAAAAAAAGTTGATTCAAAATATTTTATTTTGTTTTCGCAATTTTAGTAAATCATTTTGAATGTTTTTCAATGTTTCTCGATTTTTTATTAGAATTCATTTTCCAAACTAATAAAATCATATGAAGTTAATGCAACTCAAGACAACTCTTTTATTCTCTTGAAACCTTACAAAATTCTTAAAACGTTTCTAAATTTAGTTTCGATATCTTCGACAATCTGAATTTTGTTCCACATTTTTTGTATCATTTAAAATTCTTAATTATTTTTTGAGAAGACGAATTTTTAACAAATAGTCGAATATTCAGGCAAAAAACATTATTTTTCAACCAGTTGCATTTTTAACAAAAAAATACGACAATTTTACCAAATGACATGAATTTTCTACAAAACAGTTTAATTTTATAACTCAAAAACAGGGATTTGCAACAAACAACATCAATTTGAAACCAAATAATTGAATTTTCAACCAAATCGATGAATTTTCTACCATTAAAACATGAATCTCAACTAAAAATGTAATAGTCGATATTTCAGGCAAAATAGATTTTAATTTTGAATAAAAAAAAAGTTAAATTCATAAAAAAAACTAATTTTTAACAAAATAGTTCAATTTTTAGCCAACAGTTGAATTTTTAATTCGAAAATATGAATTTTCAACAAAAACAAAAAAAAAATTTGAAGCAAGTAATTAAATTTACTGAAAAAATCTATTTTCAAACAAAAATAAAATAGTTAAATTTTTACCCCAACATATATAATTTATTATACATATAGTATTTTTATCAAATTACAAGTGAGCCAACAGCCATACCACGCTGAAAAAACCAGTTCTCGTCAGATCACTGAAGTTAAGCAGCGTTGGGCGCGGTTAGCACTTGGATGGGTGACCATTCGAGAAAACTGAGTGCTGTTGGCACATCGTGGGTGTGGTGAGCCCACACTTGTAGTTATTTACTACAAGTTATCAACCTAGAAACACTACCCGAATCGGGTAGTGTCACGCCTACCCCGAAAGGGAAATGGCTTAATGGTATACAAGTCAATTCAGTCAGAAAAGACGAATTTTTAACAAAATAGTTGAATCCTCAACCGAATCTGCCATATTTTTTCCGACATTTTTAGAAATCTTTTGACATTTTTTAAATTATCATCAAAATTGAGGTCTGATAATGGAAAATCATTTTTTTTTCCTGTTTCTGTTTTTCCTGTTTTTGTTTTTCCTGGAATCTTCAAAAAAATTTGTTTTGATACCTTTCAAAATTCGTAAAAACTTCGACATTTTTTTCGAAATCTCCAAAAACTTACATTTTGTTTTAAATTTTTTCAAACCTTTCAAATTTTAAATTATTTTTTAATCTTTTAAATACTTCTGAACCTTCTAAATATCTTTTAACATGATTTCAATTCTTCCTGACATTTTTCAAAAATTTCACATAAATTTTTAAACCTTCTAAATATCTTTAAAAATGATGGTATTTTGCTGAAATTGGAAAAAAATCCTACTAAAAAAATTGCATTAAAATCTTCCAGATTATTTTTTGAAAAATTCGAAAATCTTTTAGTGTTTTTCAAATATTCTCTCTGATTTAATTTTTTTTAATGAATAATAATTGTACATTTTTCCAGAGAGCTTAAGAATCATTTTTATTCTATTGAAACCTTTCAAAATTCACATTTTCCAAAACTTTGAATGTGATTCCCGGCTTAAATTTTTTAATCCGATTTTATTTTAATTTCCGACCATTTTTCAGTTTCCGGGTCAGTAGACATTGCCATGATAAAATTCGAGTTTTGTTCCAGCTTTAACCCGGTATAAGAAATTATCTTTTTTACACCCAGAAAATTAAAAAAGAAAAAAAGAGGAAAGCCTAAATTAAACACAAGAATGCACATTCAACGAACGTTAAAAACGTTAATTATAGTTGTTAAAAAGATGAAGCAAGGCAAAAGAATCATAAGGAAGAGGGAAGCCTGATAAAGGCGCGTCGAAACAAGCGAGCGTAAAAAAGCCGAATACAATTGTCGTGGGCTTAAAGAGCAAGTCTCCCTCAGACCAAGCACTCAACCTCGAGGGCGTACGGAAGCTGAGGTACAACGGAATCACCCTCTCTCCCTTACTTTCCATCGTAATCGATCAATTGAAATTCGTTCGAACGACAATCGATTTCAAATCAATTGGAGCCACAGTGTAAAACTAACTGGATACGTATTTCTCTGCCTTGGTTCCACAACCCCTTCTGTTAGATTCGCCGTCTTCTTTCAGCTCACTAAAACCGTAATTTGTTCGACTATGTTTCTTCTCACTCTAACTCCGACTCGACAAATCGAATCTCCCTCGCAGCCTCACTTCTCTGTCTATCTCCCGCTACCTACCAACCCACCAACCCACGCCTCGAAACCCTTTGTTTTCATCAACCGAACACTGAATTTTGGTCACAGTTCATTCGATTCTCTTTTATTTAATTTCCATTAGAGGTCGACGCGCTCATTTCTCTATCTCAAAATTCTTCCTTCGTTTCCGGTGTTATCCCCCTATATATGTTACAATCCCTGTCTGGTTGCTGACATATGTTCCGTTCGTGTTTGCCTCGCGGCTGACCAAACATCTATATTACTACTTGGAGTGAATAGATATAGTTTGGAAAGTTGCATATCAATTAACAAATGTGAGGACAATTATTTTTAAAGTATCAAAATATTGTTTTTAAATATTTTAAATTTCGGGCAATTATGAACATTAAAAAACATTCTATTTTAGTTTACTAAATAATAAATATAAATTATTATGTTAGGCCTACGATAATTTAAGCTATTATGAAGAAAAATGTCAAGTGGAAAGCTCGAAAAATCTGCAGATTCCCAATTTTGTATTTATTACACGGAAAAAAAAGTTTTATATAGTTTGCGGAACTATTTCAAGAGTTTTGGATATGGAATATAGTTTCGTGGAAGTTAAAAAGGTGTATAAAACGTTCCAATAGTATTTAAAATCCAAAAGGACATAACATGTATTGGCGCGCAGGTGAGGACGTTTTTTTATTACACAACTAAACACAAGATCACTTATTGTCACTTATACATATAATCGCATGCTTAAATGGTTAAAAAAACTTAATTAATCATTTAGAATTCGAACTCTATTCACGTACCTAAAAACTAACTAACCGTAAATCTCACTCACCGCGCACGCTCTACCCAACTGAGCTATAGAACGCTTGAAATTTAGTGCAAAAATCTTGGCTAAGCTTTACAGAGCCGGCGAATAAATATATGTGCCGCTATTCATAAGTAACTTTTCGCCTTTGTATATTTTATGAACAGGCGAGTTTGAAAACTTTGAATATAAATTTGTTATTTTATCTCTTATGAAATAAAATATTTTTTAATTGAACAAAAATCTGCAAACAGTTCCTGTTTTATTTGTGAGTATTTTGCAACAACAATTTTTTTTAGGAAAAATTTATATTTTTGGAAACAATCAAAATCAACTTTCAAATATTATCCCCAGGCCATATACAGTTTGGCGATAACCAGTTCCCATCTATCCCTGGCTCAGGCAGTAGCGATCCTCGTAGCCGAAGGGTTGCGTGTTGAATTCTCAGTACCTCCACTTTTTAATTAATTTTTAAAAATGTTTATGAATAAAATTTTCTTTAATAATCTTTAAAAATTCTGCAAATAATAATTTTATAATGCTCTGGTTCATGTGATAAATCGGTTTAATACTTCTGATTGTTTGGGAGTTGTATGCAAGTGCAAAGGTAGAATGTAAATTAAAAATTCTGATTAAAAATAACATTTTTCGTTAAAAAAAACTCGTCTATACTTATAATTCTAAATATGATTCTCTGATAATTATAAAAAAAAATTTTGTGGAACAGACTTCGTTTGTTTTAAGGAAGTGTCTCGTCCTTCCGAAATTTGGAATGACTAGTCCAATATTTTTCATATGCTGAGCTGGTTGTCCCGAATTTTCAGGGAATGTTCGGGACGACTAATCCATCTATATAATTGTCTCTAAATCTAAAACATATCTATACTAATTTAAAAATGATTACAAAAATATCATATTTTTTAATAAGTTACTTAAATAATTCAAAACAAACAGCCGAAATCTCGTATACACCATAAACAAAGCTGGATCCCTAACAACCCACTAAACATTAATGGGCTTATATTATAAACCGATATAAACACTTTACTAAAATATTTATAGAAAGATGTATTATTCAGAGAAAAAGTGGAAAATAACTTAGACTTGAAGTGGTCAAAATTTTGGCATTCGCAAAATTTATATAAAAAAATTAAGAACAAAATTGAATAGCATTTAAATGAAAATACAAAGCCCTTTTAACTACACGTGTTAAGGGAAAACAATTTTCTATAGTTGTAAAATTGAAAGTTTCAGATTTTCATAATCTGGATTTACATGTTTATAAATAATTTTCCTTGAGGATTTATTCCTTTGAACTTATTAAGAGTCCGGCTTTCAAGCTATTTTAATCATTAAATAATATCTGCAATATCTATATAAGAAGAGTCCAAAGACAAATTTTTAATTACCATAAAATCTCAAATAATGATACTATAAAGTTTTGAATTTCTTTGCTTCCAATCAATTAAAAACACATTAAGCTCTTGAACTAAAATTAGTCCAACAAGTTTCATAGTTTTTCTTTTCATTTTAAAGATTCAGTTAAAAAGTTGAATAGCTTGAAGAGTTTAGAGTTTAAATTTCCTTCGTCATTAAGTGTAAAAATGTTAAGTATCCTGATTTATATGTAATCGCAACCATCCAAGTTTTCTATTAATCCAAAATGAAAAGTACTTTTTATTCGGAATTAACGGAAGACAATATATTAAAAATTAAAATTAATTAATAAATCAAACTTAAGTTGTTTAACTTAAAAATTTCCCGTAAATATTAAGAATGTTGTATGACATTTGACTGTTTTAATGACATAAAAAGTTATTTTTCTTGTGATAGGTACTTTGATCTGAATGTAAGAATCAAACTTAGTTATCAAAAACTTGAACAAATAATAAGATTCTGAGAGAATAACAAGTGTTACTTTAAATTTTTTCCCGTATCTTGTATATTTGAAAAAAATTATTTTTAGAAAAACAGCCATCATTTTGTTAATTTTTTAGCATTTTAAATTTGTTTCTGGATTCGAAAGATGTAGGGGACCTTCCACAATAATTTTGTTCTCAACAATAGTTTTCGACCCTCTTTCAGCATCCTAACCTAAAACTTGTTTCGGTCAAAAAGGACATATATTCCAAGTTTCATGCTTTCCTAACAATTTGAGCATATTGTGGATAATTTCCGTTGTACCACACCGAACAGCGGAGGTAATTATTATTGAACATATTTTTCTGTTATATATAGAAATCATTTACTGCTTTTCCAGAGATTTTACGTTGTTTAATTTTAAGCGGATATTATTCAGTAAATGCAAATCGAAACCCAGTGTTTGGATGAATCTGGCGAAAAAGGGAAAAAAATCAAGTGACATTGCGCGGCGTGGGGGAGGGGGAGGGCATCGAATCTCTCGCAAAACCGCACCGGACGGCGGAATTTCGCATTGGACCGCGAAGCACCTGATAATTTAAATCGAACGAACCGAGGCGAACGTAATTCCCAGCGCCGCGAGCTAAACGGTCACCTGGCATGCTTGGTAATCTGCGAACCTCGCGAAAGCGTATCTATCCCCCTTTTCAACCCAATCCACCCCTTGAAAACGTCTATTATTTTCGTAATGGGTTTCGATTTTCTCGTTCCGTTGGGACGCGACGAAGGATGCAAAGCCAGTTTAATTCGAAAAATCGGTTCTACCACCCGATATACTCTTGCAAATGAATGCCTTGCAACGTTCACTGAATTAATCTTGTATTTATTTCAAACAACTAAATTCTCACTCCGTCGAACTAAAAAGATACGATTTTATACGATTGTCCAAACTTTATACTCTATGTACACTAAACTCCTTTCACATTCTACGAAGTATACCAAATTTGCTGCCTGTTGCAACGATATTTTTTTAATTACCGAAATATTGATATTTGAATTTTGGAAATAAAAATAATTAACCCCAGATAAAGATCAGATCAAATAAGGTACTGGTGAAAAAATTAAATCCATAATTTTATGTAGGGTGGAGTGGGGCAGGACCGAACGACGGACAAGAGCGACTTTGCAAATAACATTGCTATTACTGAATAATTTCAATTCTTCTTCAAATTCTACTATCTAATAATCTATTTTAATGAAGAAATGGTAATAATAATTCAAATCTCAAATATTTACGTTTTAAAAGGGAGTATATGCACGAAACTATTTTCGCAACTATAAAAAATGGAAAATTCGCTGGCAGGAATATAACGTTTAAAGCATTATTTTAAATTATTACAGCATGAAGATTTGATCTACTGTTAAATGGAAAATTATACTATCAAGTTATGTTGGAAATTAAACTCCATCCAAGTTCAAAGTAGATTAAATTTAGACAATAGCTGAGACTTCACTGACGACGCAAGAGCAACCAGATATTTGTGCGTGTCGTCTGCACCTATAGCTGCCTAGCAGAATGTCAACGAATAAGAAATCATTTCACAGCTTTCATGATTTTAATTAAATAAAACCTTTTACTTCTTGCTTCATATTTTTAGAAGTGAATTTTTTAGTTTATAAAATACTAAATAATCCAACCATATCATTTTTACATCCTAAGATATTTCTATTTCATCAAAAAACCAAAGACGGTCTTGCCCAGCGTGAAGGCCAAGACGGATGAAATACAGCTTGTTAGAAATAATTAATTTATCAAACCATAGTTTTATTGAGATAATTAATGCGTATAGAAATACTCGTATGATATACATTATAATGTGGAACTTGAAATATGAAAGAAAGATCGGTCCTGCCCACTGTATCCAAATTCGGAAATAATAATCTTAAGTTGAAGGATGTTCTAGGTGTGCAGTCGATTTTCAAATTGGTCAATGAGTAATTTGACTTTTAAAATCGGTAATAATTGATAATAATCTACAATAAGAATTAATAATAATTGTAACGAATTTTGAAAAAAATAAACCTA
Organism: Andricus curvator; assembly: GCA_932195095.1. Classification (NCBI taxonomy): domain Eukaryota; kingdom Metazoa; phylum Arthropoda; class Insecta; order Hymenoptera; family Cynipidae; genus Andricus; species Andricus curvator. The sequence goes on along the minus strand of CAKNYM010054316.1, from coordinate 253,019 downwards.
AGCGTACTGAACAAAAAATAGTTGCATATGTTGCATTATTTCTCAAGTGTACCCAGTCAAAAAATCGAAGTTATCAAAGTCAGACTTGGACAAAGTGTCGTCCTATTGGACAGTTGTTTATGTGGCAAAATTTTTTTCATTTAAATCAATATTCGCCAACTTTGCACTAATTGCGACCCCTTTCTACTTCAGTCTAAAAATTTCTTCAGATTATTAAAAGAGGGTTGAACATTTTGATATTTTCGTCAATAGCGTCTATTTTTACGATTTTTAACTCTTCTAATGACGATAAAAAAAGTATTCCAGTACAGTTTGGATAGGTTTTTTCTCTTCCTCTCCATTGATCATAATGATATTTTGCAAAAGTAAATATTCAGTCTTCAAAAATTGGAGTTAATACCAAATTTAACTTTTTTGGAAAAAGGCATTTCATTTCATTTTTTATTCATGAAAATGAGAGATAAGTGGTTTTTATGAATATACCATCTTTTTTTGAGATTTTTAACTGTTTTGGTATCAATGAAAAAACGTTTTCAACTACAGTTTGGATAAATCTTTTTTACGCTATTTTCATTGGATGTAACTATTTTTTTTAAAAAAGAAATATTTGACCTTCAAAAGGGATGTCAAAAATAAATTTGACTTTTTTCATTGAAGGGCACTTTTTTGAAATTTGTTTTAAGCTAGAGAAAAAGTTTAAGTTTTTTTCTTCATATATCTTCAAATTAAAAAGTAAAATTTAATTTTTATTGATGAAATTAGGTTTCAGGTGCTCCGGTTTATCCAATGACGCTTACACGCGCCCAAGCGCTTATTTGTACCAAAAAAATTAAATTTTAATTTTCAATCTCAAGGTATATTAATACCTAAGTAAATATTCATTCAAATGACGACATTTTTGCCATATAAAATGCTATTCAATAGGACAACACTTTACCCAAGCTTGACTTAGATCGGACAACCTTGATTTTTTGAGTGATTATGCTTGAGAAACACTGCCCCATATTTGTGTTTTTTTGTTTGATTTTGAAAAAAAGTCCTCATTTTCATTCAATTTTTTAAAAAATAGCTTCTTTTTGCCTTGCATGATTTTCAGCGATTCCATTTGTTACATTTTTATGGTAAGTATTTTATTTAGAAATTGTAGCTACAGCTATTCCTAATTATTCATTTTGCGAATTTAAAATTTACCAAACAATATTGGCACTACTCATACTACAGAATTTTCCGTAAGACTAACCGATATAGTAGAGCGCTAGGGCTAATACTACGGAATTTTCCGTAATACTAGCCCTGTTAGAGCTGGAAGTGGTTTATCCTTACTGGAAATTGCGTTATAGTAGACAGTTCAAATAATATTTAATAAACACGTAAGGAACATAATGGTAAAGAATATTTCCAGAAATATAATTAGCTACCTATTGTAAATGATAAGCAGGAGTTTTTTACAAAATGTAAGGAAAAACTCAATCATGCAAATAACTATATTTTTGTAAACAAATATGGCCATGACTATTTTTTGTTAAATAAGCTAAACGGTTTTTTTTCAACACTCGTGACAATCATGAATGGGATTTCTTTTGGCAATTAATAAATCAATTTAAAATTGAATATTATTATTATTATTATTGTCTTGTGAGGCTGGTTTATTTGAGTGCCGTGGCACTGCGGTTAAAACCTATTGTGATATGCCTTTTTATTTCAAACCCCCTGTGAAACACGGTTCACCTTTGCTGCTAAAGTATCATTTAAGTGCTTTAGCATGAGTACATATACCGCCAGACGATTCCACTTCACTGGGTATGGGCCTGTGAACATTTTTCTTCTACTTAGGTCAGCTTAGAATCACTGTATAAATTTAATCATAACCGGTGATAACCCGTGGCTGTATCCGAGTTTATGAGAAGTACTCGCATTTGCTCAGGAGGAGGTTTGGCCATGGTAGAGGAAATCTGCAGAAAACCATCTCACGAGTTTAGCCAATTTTTCGTCAATCGAGTTTACAGGCAGGCATTCGACTCTACCCATCGAATGCACCCAATCATCCTCCGCGTTAAACCTTCCGCTCGACATTAGTTAAGTCACCCATCCTAGTGCTATCCACGCTCGAAATATGGCTTGACATTTGGACTCTTCGCAAGTTCAGATTCACTGCCCAACTAATACCATCGGTTAAAATTAGGTAATTTTAATTTTAACTGTACGTACACCGAGAACATCTTTTAAAAAAAGTATTTTAGAAAATCAGTGAAATTTCGAATTTATATCGCAGCACGAAAGAATTGAGAAGTTTGAAAGCTGCCATTTATTTACAAGAAATTCTAAAGAAAAAGAACTTAAAAAATGTAGGGAATTTGTATTAGAGGCACTTTAAACCACTTCCAAGAATAATGAATAATAAATTAAAAACTAAAGTTTGAATTTTTTTATTTCAAATAAAAGATTTTGAATGTATTAAAAATTCAACAAGGTTATAATTCTTGTCTTAAAATACAAATGGTGATGCAAAGTAAATAAATGTTCGAGGAAAAGTCAGGAAATTAAAAAAATTATGTTTTACAGCCACCCTGATTTGCATTAAATTTCAGTTTATAAAAATATCAATTCAAACATTTTCGTAGTCAAAAACGTTAAATGATAAAAGCATTTAACTTTTAGAAGGACTCTAAAATCTAAACTACGGTCGTAAAAAAAGGCTTATCAAATTTAGGAGATCGAATTTGAACTTCGTATTTGAAACCGACCATGTTTCAATACAAGTATATAGGCGTGGATTTGTAACATTGAAAATAATATGAATAGAGCTAATAATTGGAAAATAATCAGTAAAAGTCCTCTATTTTTGAAAAGTTTTCATTTGCCCATTTTTTGTTCATTAGCTACTGACAGAATCTCAATTATTTATTCATATTAATGTAATTGAGTAACTATCTAATATTTTCCATTACCTTCTGAAATTATTAGAAGCTTGTCTGAGAAAAAATCATACTAGTCTGGCCTGGAAAAGCTGTGAAAGGGAAGAGAAAGGGGTTAAATATTGGGAAAAGGGTTAAAGTAGGGGGAACTTAATGAAACGCGTCTGACGAATAGACCAACTAATTGTATCTGAGAGGAATTAATAAAAACGCCTGACGGCTCGAGCAGCGCCGACGATGAGGGCGATTCACGATCATTTATTTCATTTTTCTCACAGAAAGCCGTCAGTCTCTCCCTTCTTTCCTTTCATTTTCTCTGCCAAGTCGATTTTCCGGTTTCGGACGAGGGAAGTCTTCTAGGAACAATGATGACGTTTCAAGACACTCGAAACAAAACGTGGCTCCCTGACTGATTGTCAAAACGATTTTTTTACTGTAGACGAATGAACCCCTTTTCTTCTATTGATGCTAAAAAATTTGCACTAATTGCGACCCCTTTCTACTTCACTTTAAAATTTTCTTCAGATTATCTTTGAGATGCTATTCTATGCTTTGTTTATTTAATTATTTTCGTTCTGCTGAATTTTATGACTAATATAGTTCTTTTAGATGTTATATAATATCAACGCTGCTAGAGGTCAGGGAATTCTGGAAAATCAGAGAATTCAAAACTGGACAGGGAACATCAGGGAAGACCAGACATACAAAATCTTACTGAGATTTTTTATAAACTGATAGAACGAACATATAAACTGTGTTTTTTTAATAGACCTTGATTCTTAATAAAAATGTTAATATTTTGTTGAAAATTCTATGATTTTTTTTAAAAGTAATTATTTTTTCTGACATGCAAACTTTTGAATTATTTTTTTTTTATTCACTGAAAAATGTTTCTCAGTTAGAAATTTAACTATTTTATTTAAAATTCTTCTTTTTTTGTTGAATTTAGCTATTTTTTGTTGAAAATTAAAATTTGTTGTGCTTGCAATATCAACTATAACATTTTTCGTTCGAAATTCCTTTTTTTTTATTGAAAATTCAAATACTTAGTTGAAATGGGGAACAAGTTGTTGAAAATTCATTTTTTTGTGTTCTTGTTTCGTAGAAGGTTACTCTTCTTGGTTGAAAATTCATTTTTTTAGTTTAAAATGAATTTTTCACTGTAAAAATTAATTTTTAACGAGAAATATAAATATTCAATTCTTTGTTTAAAATTTCTCTTTTTTACTTGATAATTCATGCATCTGATTGAAAATTGGTCTTTTTTGGTAGAAAATTAATCTTCTTGGTTGAAAATTAAACTTTTTGGTCGAAAATTATAATATTTGCAATAACTTAGCTTTCATGGTTTAAGATTCATCTGTTTGGTAGAAAATTAATCTCACTAGTATGAACTTCATTCCTCTGGTAGAAAGATAACCTTCTGGTTAAAAACTCAGCTACTCTGTTAAAAATTCATTTTCTCTCGTTGAAGATTCATGATTTTAGTTAAAAATCTATTTCTTTAGTTAAAAATGGAACTATTTTGAATATTCTACAGTTTTGCTGAAACTTATTTTATACTTGTTACTTGTAACTGTCAATACTTGTCAACTGTATCGGCTTTTTCTCCAAATCGAAAAAATACGTGTCTCCTAATTTTTTCTAAAAAACATATTTGTTTACTGAGAGATTCTCCGACTTAAAGCTTAAAACTTCTTCGATTTATAATGGATGCGATCTTTAGTTATTTATTCCGCCAAAACTTTTGAAATGTCCTTCGTTGTCTTACCTTAGTCGTTATTATTTTAAAAAATCATTTAAAAAAGTAAATCGTAATATTATATAAATTATTGAGGCTCAAAAGGAGAAAAATTGTTTACTTTAAGGTTATTCTTTTGCACATTTGTAGGTATTTTTTTATTACTTTTATTAATGTAGATTCTTTTAGGATATTTACATTTAGAAACGCCATCCTTACTGAATATCCCTTACCATTTGCAGCAGTATTTTTATTAGAGGCGCTCGCATTTGTTTGAACATTGAGCCAGGGCAGAGAAGAACTGCAGAAAACCATTCCCAAGCGCAGCCAGTTACCGAGAGTCTAGTTTATATGTGGACATTCCATTGCACGTTTATGCATTATGTACAATACTTTATATGATTTACGGTAGAAAATTATATTTTACATTCATAAAATACAGGAAACATAACAAAGACAAGATCCACGTCCAGAATTTCTTCTTTAGATTTCAAAAAATTATATTACACCGAACTCTCGGTTTCAGTCCAATTTCAGGGGTTGCCTGCAAATAGCCTTGGCCACAAGTCGGGGGGATCCAAACGTAAACAGTCTGGGCCGCCTGAACCGTTTCCAATTGGAATACATAATATTGCGCAGTATACTCGACTGAGTACTCGTGCTCTGCGGCCCTTCCGAGGCGAGAGTCGCAACCGTCTCTCGCCTTGCGCGATGAGAAACTGCTTGGGCCAGCAATTATAGGAAGGCCGAGACCGGAGGGACAGAATCCGAGAGTTGGGTGTATATTGTTATAATAAAATTATATGTTAATAGTTATTATTATTATGATGATGCGATCAGATTTTTTTAAATTTCAGTTTTGAAATAACCCTTGAATAGACGAAAAAAGTCTTTCCTTGTATAAACTTGCATCTCGGAATATTTTTCATTTCCTCCAAGGAATGCAAACTGATCTGTCAAGTAGTTGACGTACATCCAACTCGTTACATTTGGATAAGAAGCGATTGCTCGAAAGTCAGTATCCGACATTTTAAAATCCGAACGGCTCCAGATTCGAATATTTCCCAGTCACTTTAATAAAAATATGCGATAATAACGACTATACGTTTTCGTGAGAAAAGTGTTCCCAATGCTTTTGGCAAATGCATCTGTCAACGATGGAAAGCACGTCGCCAAAATGGCTTTTCCTTCCCCCGCACCCTGATTCTCGATTCCCTTTCGTTTCCCACTTTCGTCCACCATCCTCCCCCACAACTCCCCTCGCTCCCTCTTTCGGCCCAACTATGACCCTCTTTTTCTCTCTTTCTATCATTGTCTCTCTCGGCCCCACGGCAATTACTATAAATCAGAATCGCAGTCAATATTTAATCCTCGCGGAATGGTGCTAGCCGTCGGTTCGAAACGGACGAATGGAGCAGAGACTGGAATGGGGTGAGAGCTAATTGGGAAGGGGTTGGTAGAATTGGAGGAGGGCAAGTGGATGGCCATGCGGGGGTGTTGGTCGCTGCAACAATGCCAGTAATGCGATAAAATATACTATGTGTCGACCGAGGGGCAAAAGGGGTCTGGGGAAATTCGATGTGGGTTGGGAAAATGGAAGGGGGTGTGGGGCACGAAAGGGTGCCACTGTCCACTGTTCATGCTGCTGACCTTCGTTCGCCGGTTATATCGTCCACTCGTCCGTTCCCTCGTCTATTTCCCCTGGTACCGCTCCAGATATTCACTCGCTGAAAAACGATGAAACGCCAAACGGCCGTAAAGATGAAGTGCATCGGCAGCCGCTACATTGCCGATGCGCCTTTCGAGTAATCGCGATAATCGATTGCCTCGGTTGCGCGCTATCTGAGCCATATATTTTTCCGGGTCTCGGTTTACTTTTCAAGCGTCCTTAAAGCCAGCCGATTGTATCTAGGTAGTAAACTTTGACAGGCAGTCTACGAATAAAATCCATGAGCCACAAATCTCTTGAGAAGAAAAAAAATGGGAATTAATTTTTAGTAGGTAAGAAGATAAGGTATTGTGAATTTTTGATATATGGGAATCGTCGACAATTTTTTTTCAGTAGGTGAAATACGTTTATGGTGGTTGTCATTTTTATTGTTAGTTTGCTGATTTAACAAATGTGTCACTAATTTCTGAGTGATGTACACTGTGTAAGTCCAGTGTGTCCAGATTCTAGTCTTCAAATATCAATGATCATGAAAAATATATAATTGGTCAGGGAAAAAATGAGTAATTTTGAAAAGGATGTTTTCCTGACTATGATACAATATTCTTGTTAGTAATTTATTTGCAGTTTCTTCCTTCTGACAGTTATATTTTCAGTTAAAAATTGTATTATTTGGTTGGAAATTCAATAATTTTTTTAAAAAATCATCCTTTTTGGTTGAAAATTCAACTGTTTTGTTGGAAATTCTTCTTTTTTGGTTGGAAATTCAACTAGTGAGGTAGAAAATTAACTCACTGTTGAAAATTCGTTTTCCGGTGTCGAAAATTTAACTGAAATCTTTCTTGGTTGAAAATTTGTCTCTTTAGTTTGAAAATTCATCTGTTTTATTTAAAATGTAATCTTTTTTGTATAAAAATGCAACTGTTAGACTGAAAATTAATTTTCTTTGGTTAGGGATTCAGCAATTTTGTTTAAACTTCGTATTTTTTGGTTGAATTCAATAGTATATTGTGCATCGAGTGGGAGAAGTTGGCGATTATAGATGAGTGTGAAGTTTGCCGTCCGAGCGCCGCGAGCTCGACAATCACACGAGTCGAATCGCCGTCTCCCACTAGGTTCACATAATACTTTGTCCAACACTAGCGATCGAAATGCGGCTGATGAGGTTGTCGAGAGACGACGAATTTGTCGATTTCTCAACTGTATGACGTCACAGTGGTCAAAGTGAGTACTTTTCCCACTAGTGGAAAAAGTAAACTCACTTCGACCACTGTGACATCATCACTTAAGGAATCGACCACTTTGTCGTCTCGGGACAAGCCTCCGAAGTCGCATTTCGATCGCGGGTGTTGGACAAATGTTTATTAATTGAAGTTCAAATGTTTTCGTTTGAAATGTCTACTATTAGATTATTCCTTGAAAATTCAACTTCTTTGGCTGAAAATGGAACTACTTGGTTGAACATGAAACATCTTTGTTTAAAAAAATAATTATTTATTGAAGATGCATAATTTTTATTGAGAAATCCTTTTTTTTTAATTAGTTATTTCAATTGAAAATTCAAGGTTTCCATTCTTTATTATAAATGGATATTTTTTAGTTGAAAATTCGTCTTTCTGTCTAGAAAACTATTCTTCTTGGTTTTAAATTTCCACTTTTATGGTTAAAAATTCAACTTTTCGGTTGAAAATGTACTATTTTGTAGAAAATTCTTTTTGTTGGTTGAAAACTAAACTATTTTGGGAGCAAATTGGCCTTCGGCTTTAAAGTTCAACCTATTTAGTTAAAAATTTATTTATTCTGTTGAAATTTGTTTTCTTTGTTGAAAATTCAACTCTGGTTCCAAATTCAACAATATTGTTACAAATTTAATTGGTTGGTTTAAAATTTAACTGTTTCGTTTGAACATGTGTCTATTTGAGCAGAAAATTGTTATTCCCTCTTGGATTGAAAATCCTAAAAATTCAAGTATTTGGTTGGAAAGGCAACTGTTTTTAGTTGAAGTTTATTCTTTTTTGTTTAAAAATTCGACCACCTTATCGAGAATTTATTTTGTAAGTTGAAAATTCAACTATTTTGTTGAAAATTTAATTATTTCATAAAAAATTGAACTACATTTTTAAACTAATCTTTTTTATGGAAAATTTCACTGTTATGTTGAAAATTTGTTCTTTTGATTGAAGTTTCATCTTTAATTGCAGAAAGGTCTTTTTTTCTTGAAAATACACAAAGATATTTTGAAATTTTAATCTGGAATTGTTTTTTTGTTGCTAGCAACAGATGCTTCTTTAAAACGCCGTGAGATTAAAATTCTGGGTTTTGACTATCAATTGTCAGGGAAAATGAAAAATTGGTCCTGACAAAATCTGGGAAAAGTCAGGGAATTTTGAAAATGAACATTTGCGGCCACCCTGACATCTTTTTTGGCTACAATTTATTATTCTTGTTGGCCTCTTTTACTGTATCTTGTATGAAGGTTGTATCTAGTATTTGTGAGGTGAATCAAGTTACTTGCGTGACGCTGGGCAATAAGCACGCGGAATTGCAACAACTTCTGTTTTATAGAGAGGCAGGACCAACGGCATGCTAGCTTCGACGTCGCAGTTTTTGCTGCCATTGTGTTTCGTGACATTATTACTGTCATTATTATTTTTATCGTAATTGCGGCTCACAACTCTTCCTTAATGATTACCTGCGGATACAAGAAAAACCGTTTCTGATTCCTCATATATGAGTGCTGACTTATTGAACTCTCAATCCAAAATACTAGATTTAATCGAGTTGATTTTAGTATTATTGTCAGAAAACCTGTATGAAATGATGAAAATTTTAAATTAATTGCATGGCAGAAAGTACTAGTGAATTTCTTTTGAATCCCTATGTTTTATTTGAAGAGGACGATTGGCAAGAATGGCTGATTTTCTGAATGACAATATGAGGACAAGCGGGGAATATATTTAAAACTGATTCATGTATGCCGATCAATTTGTACGAATCACAACCTCTCGAACGAAGGAACCCTTGTGGGCGAGGAGTCATTGTGGCCAGAAGAATGGTTTCTCAAGGGTTGAATCCTGGGGGAAATCAGGAGGCAGTGGGCCTTCGGGATATACCTGCAGGCAGATCTCGACTGAGGTTCTCCAAAGTAGCTTGTCAATAACTTAAATCTCAATCGTAACTTGGGGTTCCCAACTGATTTCCGTTTCTGAAACTCGTATGTCCTCCTTCTCGGCATGCCTAGTCGATTTCACTCAATGTCTCTTTTTCTTCTCTCCTTCGATTTACGTCTCGTGCAGGGAGTCGATTAAACGCAGCATAAACAGTTTCCAACGCTTTCATGATAAGAAATGTAGTCAAGGAAATGACAAGGTAAAATGAGGAATATTTTATTTCAGGTATTATATGCAGATGTATTTTAAAAATGAATTTCATTTTAAAAGTCGTTACAAGTGGAAATCAAATTTATTAAAATTTTCAAGTTTTCTCAAATCAATCGCATTTTCAATGGAAACAATAAAATAAAAGTAGGGTAAAGCGTGGCAGCATAGCTGATGCTTCATTATGGAGGCAAGAGCAACCAAATCGCCTGCACCTAGCAGAATGTCAAGGTATAAGAAGTCTTCTTGCAATGCATAAAATACCAAAGAATCAAACAATGGAATTTTCAAATCCTAAGATACTTATTTTTTATAAAAAAAATCGACAGAATACAGCTTGTTAAAAATAAATAAAATATTAAATCATTGTTTTATTACGATAATTAAAGCGTATGGGAATATAATATACCTTATTGACTTTCTATAGTGCGATGAATGTTAACCGATCTGTCCTGTCCAGCTCTACCCTACTTACCGGTACTTAACTGGCTGACAAAATGTACTACAAGTTTACTAATGATTGTACAATTTTAAATGCGGAGATACTTTCAGTTTTATAAAATTGCATTCAGCACACATTTGTCTCAATTTAAAACGTCAATATCGAAATATAAGAATTCAATCATACGTTTATTAAATTCTGATAAACTTCACTTGAATCCAGATACATTTTTTGTTAGTTTAAGTTAACTTATATATTTAAGGTGCAAAACATTATAAGCTATCACAATTTAAATTTATTAGGCTAGAAATAATATCCTTCGAAATGAAACACTTTCTACTTAGAAATTTTATTACTGCATTTTGAAAATTGGATGCTTCTGAAGTTGGATGATTTTACCTTTAAAGTAAACAAAGTTGGAGTACAAATTCAAGCTAGAGCTGTTCAAGCTTAGAAAATCGGATGCATTAAAAGTACAGTCGACAATTTCAAAGCTATCTAAAATTTCGAATGAAACTTGTGCTTATTTTCTAAGTTCACCATTTGAAGAAGCATTCGAAATTGAACAAATAAAAAAAAAGCCTGTCAAGGTTCAACAACCTTCAGAATCAATTTACATAACGTCCTACTAAAGAGTTCAATCGGATTCTCATTTTTCTATAAGACTTTATCTTATACCTCATTTTTATACATTTTTTTAAGTTAAATTTTTTTCGACCATGGTTAATAATTAAATTTTTTAAGTTGAAGTTTTTGGTTTCTTAATCAAAAGTTAAGAATGTTGGTTTTCACATCGAAACTAGTAAAAACAAAAACATTAATATCGAGAATTCAAAAATTAAACTTTTTCTATGAATCATTTGGAATGTAAAGGGTGGCTTTCCGGAAGGATACGAACGCCATTTTTCCAAAAATGGGATTATTAGTGGGGATATCGAGGAGGAGTCTTTAGAGCAATTGAAAATTACCACACAAAAGGGAGACGCGAATAGAGAGAGAAGATATAGACTATAGAATGTATACTTGTGAGAGAGAGACAGAGAGATATTCGTTCGCACGGTCAGTCGTTTTTTTCTATTCACCCCCGTCCCAAAGGAAGTTTCACTTCAAACAAATTTCCCTTCGTTTTCTCTGAACTAAATAACTTTTTTCAATTAAAATTTTCACGCCTCAATTTAGCACTGCGGTGCATCTCGAACAAGTTTTATATATATTTTTTTTCCAAAATCTAGATGACCAATTCTATTTTAAATCAGATAGATGGGTAGAGCTTAGGGCGGCAGAGTGATCACAGTCTTCAAGTTTTTTTTATTTATGACAATATTTTGAAAATTAACTGCTTGATTTTCAAATTAAAAAAAAATTTCATGTTCTCAAATTCGGTAAAAACATAAAGACAGTTTTCTGGAAAGCACCAAGTATCTTCTGTACATCTTTTCTGGATGTATAAACTTTTATTTGAACATTTTTTGTACCTTTCATTGTTCCCGAGAAAAATGCTGAAATTCGATTCTTCAAGATTAATTTTTCAATCTGGAGCACTAGTTTACCAAGAACTAAACTGAAGAGATATGTAATTAATATAATCGTCTATTTAAAAAAAATTAAAGTGGGGTTTTTGAGAAAATCCATTTTACAGAATTTGGAAAAACAGTTGACATTTTGTCATTTTTTTGAATTATTTGAAATATCTTGAAATAACGAAAATTTCGACGACGAACAAAAAAACAAAATCTCGAATCCCTACGCTCGTTCGGAAAATACGGCATTTTGAAGAAAATGTCTGTCATTTTTTTAGAATTCCCAAATAATCTTTCAATGACTGTGAAAAATCAACACAAAATTTTGTATTCAAACTGTAAAATACGGGTCCCTTTATTTTGACTCTAGAATTATATATCCGAATAAAGAATCATTCTGACACCATGGCCTAAACTTTTCTTGAAATTTTTCCTAACTTGAAATCTGAATTTTAATCAAAGCTTTCATGAGGTATTTTAAGCTGACATAATACTATTCTGCCGTCCTGATGAAGAAACTGTACAATCAGATTTGAAGCGAACCAATATATTCAATAAAATGCGTTTGCATCTGTACCTTTTAACGTATGAGAGTTTTTGAAAAAAGTACCGTTCTTGGGTAAATCGGACACGCTCTATTCATTAAAACAAAAAATTTGCAAATTTCAATTATTCATATGTGAAACCATAGATATTCTAGATATTAATGCACAAAGTCGCCGAGAATCCTTACTAATAAACACATCACCGCAGATGTGCTGCCGAATACAGGCCTTCAAGAACCTCCGAGTTTCCTGCTGGAGAAACTGAACAACTACAAATTTTCCAACAATTGATTAAAAAATTAAATTCTGATGTAATTATCAATTTATTATTGAATTACAATCAACTGTTCTATAATTATTTCAGATTATTAATAATAATTATACTATCAATCATCCAGAATTATTTTTGCTTGACAAATAAATAATGCAGATGTGCTATTGAAACGAAGGATCGGTGGCTCAAAGTTACCCTCTAATCCAGGTGAAGAAACTTAACATGTACTCGTGCTATTCAATTTCAGGAAATCGGACTGCAGAAAGACCGAGGATCCTCATAAGCAAAACACATATGTGCAGATGTGTTTCTTTTATTAAGATCTGAGAGCTCAGCACTATCCCAAATCCTGGAATTCGTGTAGATACGAGTATGCTACAATTTCTGCAGATGTATTGTTTCTTCATCAGGAATTCTCGAAAATCGCTATAGAGATGCTAATCGAGACCTAATCATCTCGAGATTCAATCAAAATTTTTATTCATGATTAGCATAGTTAAATTCGTCTTGTCATTACGAATCCAAACATATAAAAAACTCATTTGTGATAAAAATGCAGTTGTACAGTTTCTTCATGAGGACGGCAGTACTGAGGTGTAAAGCTGTGACCTATTTTATAATTTAGGGCTCATTTAGGGTTAATTCGATCCCCTATTGCAAAATTTTGGGCTCTATTTTTTAGGGTTAAAAAACGGTGTTTGTGCTAGCTTAAGGCAGAGCAATGCTATGAAACTTAATGAAAATTAAATTTAAAAAAAATCTGCCCGCTTCTCGGGCACATTCTCATCGCGCGCTTCGCGCGCGGCTCGCTGCGCTCGCAAGTTTGAGCGCGCCTAGGGCGCGCGACTGTTGGATCTCGCGCTTCGCGCTCGATCATATATTTGTCTCGCGCTTCGCGCTCGATTATGTATTCACCTCGCGCTACGCGCTCGGGCGTATTTACATCGCGCTTTACGCTCGGCTCCTCTAGATTTTTGAACTTCGTGTTCGACTTCGATGAAAAGAAAAAGTTTGTTTGCAAATATTATAAAATTATCAAAACCTCTACATATTAAGTGATTGTTAAATTTGTTTTTATTTTAGACTGAAAAGGAACTTTATTTACTCAAGGTTCTATCGACCTTAAGAAACACATTCTCATCCAGACACTCGCGCTTCGCGCTCGATATTTGGTTTGGAAATCATTTGAACCGTCTGATAGAAACAAAAAAGTTTGAGCGCACTTACGGCGTGCGATTTGGTAAATACACTGAGCGCGCACTTTGTGCTTCGTGTTATATGTTCTTCATATACAAATTACTAAATTTGTATTTGATTTCAAATGAAAAGTAATGATATAATTCAGGCGACAAATTTTATTACTTAACATTTTATTTTAGCTTGTGCCGTTTATCAAAAAAGTTAATTTTTTCATTTTGAATATATTCTTACCACAAAAATTGATTACGGGTTTGTAAGTCTTTTTTGAATGCACAATTTTTGTTCATTTATATGTTTTCGTACCTTGCATTGTTTTTTCAAAAATTTGATTTTTTTTACTGTCAATGTTGTTTTCACGAATAAAATAAAAACCACGCATCCTATCGAAACATGAGTCACAATAAATTTGTACCTCTTCCTTGGATGAACAAATTTTGTTTCGGTCAGTTTTTCGTAGCTGGTAATATTCGTCTGAAAATTTGATTTTTCTATTTTCAATGCTGTTTTTTACGAATAAAACAAAAACTACGCGTCATATCAAAAACTGAATGGTAAGAAATTTGTAGATCTTTTTTAGGCGCATAATTTTGGTGAGATGATCTTTTCTGGTATCTTGCATAGTTTGACAGCAAAATGGTTTTTTTGATTTTTCATTAATTTTTTGTGCGATCCAAATTTGAATTTTTTATTTTTCAAAAAATTCAAAAAGTTGTTATGAAAATATTATAGGGTGTTCAGGAATCAACGTTTTTCTCCTCTTGACTTTTTTTCATATCGTGCGTTTTTCGGCTTAAAATGTTCATTTTCGTTTGTTTTTTGGAATTTTGAAAATGCTATAACTCCAGTAATTTTTTTTTATCACGAAAAGTCATAAGAATATTTTATTCGTCATTTTGCGTACTACTAACAACCGTACATAGAATTTTCAAATCTTCGAAAAAAGTGGTCTCAAAAATTTTCAAAATGTGCTCACTTTTTGGATTTTCATCCAAAATAGCTGGTTAACGAACTCGTTCTCTATTTTTAGGCCATAAAAAAGTGTGCCAAAGCTCAATCAAATCTGATCATTTTTTCGAAAGTTATCGTGGCTACAGACAGACAGACATACATACAGACAGACAGACTACAGACAGACAGACGCCTTGGTAAAAATCGTTTTTTCTAGCTCAGGGGGTCTCAAAACGTGGAGATTTGATGAAAACCGACTATGTCAAATTTGACATAAAACCAATATCTTCTCATTAGAATGAGAATGTAATAACAATAATTAATCAGCAATGATATTCAAATATAATTGAATATAAATGAACATGCTGCATAAGAAATAAGATTTTTTAGAATCTGGCTATTATCAAAATGTGAATTTTTCTATTTTCTTATGATGCAAAAGTCTCAGAGACTGCTTGTTTGGATAATATAACCATAGTTTTCTCACAAGAGAAATAACGTACCGAACAGAGTATTTAAAACCTGAAGTAAAAAGTTTGATACTGATTAGTTCCGGGAACTCGTTTGGTAGCAGTCACAGATTCAATCCAGGGAAGGTTATCCTGTATCTCTATTGTGGATTGATTAAATTCAGAGGTGACGAGTAGTGTGAGCGAAAGATTGAGAAAAATGAGAGTCGAAAAAAGCTGGAAGATAAGGGGTAAACCCACGGAAAAGGGTAAAAGGGATACTTGGAAAATGGACTTTCGTGGATGTAAGCAATTTCACGGTGTTTCCTCGCATTAATACGATGTCTTGCCTCGTATACCATTGACTATGGTGAAACCACTATTATTGCAAGCAGACGAATCCAGAGCTATGGGTTTCGAAGCTTTTCGATACGGATGAAGATTAAATCAAAATCCATCTTAACCTCGTTATCCCTTTCGGCCGATTGGACCTCACAAAAGCAACCTTGCCTCCTTGTCTCAGAATTGTTTCTGTCAACGGAATTTTCTTTCCAGCGGATCTTTTTATCAGGCGAAGAAATCGTTAACGACCCTCTTTTCAATCCGAACGGCTATCCAAAGAGGCGAATGATTGCGTAATTCAAAGAAGAATTTATTTCCCCCTTTTTTTAATGTCCTTCGAGCCAATCGGCAAGTTCCTTCCGGACTACTAAGTTTGTTGCGACACAATAATAAGAAGTGTTTAAAAATGACGAGAATTGAAAGAGGCTTCTGCGATAACCAAACGTATATATTCAATTGATTTTCAACTGTCTTGTCTCCTTGAATTTTGACTGCTATGAACTTGTTAGTTTTTTAACTTCAGTTAGTTGCTTGCAGACGCGGATCCTGAGTGACCTATAACAGGAGGGGGGAGTAGGAAAATTATATGCACATACAATGTGTTCAAAATACATTAAATAATTAAATAAAACAATTGCTGCATATAACATTTTACGCATGTAATATTATTTTATACTAGCAATCATGGTTCTTTTTCACAATAAAATTATCAATATAAATATTTTATAGTCGTCTCTAAAAACGAAAACAAATTTCTTGTCATTTTCCGGTTACCAAACATTTTTCCAAATCATAAAAATTAAAAAAAAATAACTTTCATACCTGTCGAAATGTCCAAATAAAAATTTTAAATACTTGATGATAATATAATTTTTATATCAATTATTCATTAAACAATTTTATAAGACTTTTCTCGAACTTAGTATTGTTTTTTCTTGTCTGAAGAAAGCTAAGGTTCCTTCCTTTTAATATTTTTATGTTAAGAAATGATTATATTATGAAATTTCAAGGAATTTGAAGGATTATAAAGGATTTAAACACCTTTCATGGGAATTCGTAGAATTTCCGAGGATTTTAATTATTATAAGGAATCTTCAAATTTTTTAAACGCTCTAAGGATTTATAAACGATTTCAAACAATTCACGGTAGTGCAAGAGATTCCATAAGAATCTTATTTCATAGATTTCGAGGGCTTTTCAAAGATTGAAGCAAAATATATTGAATTGCATAAAATATCCTAAACTTCGTAAGGATTTTTCATGATTTTACAGGATTGGAAACATTTTAGGATATTTAAAAAGATTCCAAAAGGTTTTATTGAATTTCCAAGATTTACAAATGTCGTAAAGGATTTTCAAGGGATTTTATAAGATTTTCGGAAATTCTATTAATTCTAAGGGATTTCAAAGGCTCTCAAGAATTCTTGCAATTTTACGGGACTTTGACGAATTTTATAATATTTTTAATAGATTTCTAGAATTTTAAGAGATTTTGAGGGGTTTAAAAGGATTTAAACATTTTTAGGCCAACAGCCATACCACGCTGAAAAAACCAGTTCTCGTCAGATCACTGAAGTTAAGCAGCGTTGGGCGCGGTTAGTACTTGGATGGGTGACCATTCGAGAAAACTGAGTGCTGTTGGCACATCGTGGGTGTGGTGAGCCCACACTTGTAGTTATTTACTACAATAAACTAACCTAGAAACACTACTCGAATCGGGTAGTGTCACGCCTACCCTGAAAGGGAAATGGCTTAATGGTATACATATGGTGTCTTAAAGATTCCCAGGAATTTTTAAGCCCTTGCAAAAAAATGGAAGAGATTTTTAAATATTTTATAGGATTTGATATATTTATGGGTGAATTTGCAAGTAGTGATGCATGCCAAGCCGATAATTCTCACTGCTCAAACGTGATCTATGATTCCTCCTTTTGTTCAAAATTTGACATTTCTCGGTAGCATACAAATTTCATGTGAAGGTAACCCCTAAAAGAAATAAAGTAAACATTGTAGATACGATAATGAAAATTCTGGTCATTCTTCAGCTTTTTAATGAAGTTACATTTATTTGGAAGTTTGTAATTAAAAAATTGCTGTGCTGTGTGCAATTATTTTTCAAATGAATAGTTCACGCAGATGGACCGAGCAGATGGATCAGATCGGCTCTTTAACTTATTGTTCGCTCGATATCCAACACTGTTAGTAAGATATTTCAAAACCTCGAATGAATTTCAAAAGGTTTTAGTGATTTTAAGAAATTAAAAAAATTGGTATGCGGTTTTAAAAATTTTTCTAGAATTTGGGAAGAGTTGGAAGATCTGTCTAGGACCTACAAGGTTTTAGGATATTTTGAAAGATTTAAATGCATTTTTAAAGGATTTTAACATATTCATTAAGATTTTTGAGTATTTCAATGATTTTAAGGGATTTTAGAAGCTCTTAAGGTATTTCAATCAATTTTCCAGGATTTAAGGAAATATCTTCAGATTTTATGGGATTTTACGGGTTTTTCACAGAATTTTATTAAATTTAAACGGTTTATAAAGACCTAAAGTGATTTTATAATATTTCAAGGTGATATCAAAAAGAATTTCATAAAATTTAAAGAATTTCAATACTCTCTTAAACTGACCCAGTGAAATTGTCACTGCTTGAATCAGTATTTTGAATTACCACTGGTGAACCAGTGATTTTTCGACTTTGACTGGATGAACCAGTAAGTGACTCAACTAAAATAGCGCTACTTGATCTACCAGTGACGCCAAATGATAGATTGAACCAGTGATATGGCGCTCCACTTTTGAAGCTAAACAACTTTAGTTTCAAGGTCTTAAAACTTAAACTATTTTAGAATTGTGTATTCAAAACTATAATTTAAAATTTAAATTATAGACATTTTAAAGATGATAAAAATTATTGACAGGTATCATATCATGTAGTACCAAATGAGGTTAACAGTGAATAAATAGCATTTATTATTGAAAAATGAGATTTATGTACAACAAACCTTCACTGCCATTTACAGTTTACACCGATCAAAATTTAACAATTTTGAATATTGTAAACCCTCAAAGTTGAAGCATTCTAAATACGTTAAAAATTATATGATTTGTCATCGGAAGTTTAAAAAAATAATTAATTGAAGCTTGATTGAACTGTTGGAAATTAAACAATTCCAAACTTTGTTTAAGATTAAAGCAGTCTTAAAAAAGTATCGTGAAACTAAGTCATTAAAAAATAATATTTTTCAAATTGTTTATCACACTTTTTAAAATTCATCATTTTAATATGAAGCGTCAAACTGATAACTAAAAATCAATTATAAAGCATATGCATTCAAGCGGAACAACTTCATGTTACTTCGAGTCAAAGATGGTGTCCAATCTGATATATCAATAGCTGCCTTAATGTGCTAATAGTGCATGAATGAAGATTATTATATATAATCTTTTGCAATATCTCAAATATTTTAAAAATCATTTTTATCAATTTCCCAGTGAAAAAGGAACAAGTAGAGGTAAGAAAAAAATCCTTGGGGGGGGGGGGGATTCCTGGTATTGTCACCATGTAGATCTGCACCTGGCTGCTTGGTTCTTCGATATATGTTTTACGTACATTCATGGACTTTAATGATAGCTAGATAATTTTCTCATTTATTATACGAGTTTAAATTGTGTTGGAGAAAGAGGTAAAAATTGCACAATCTTACGAAATGGCTGTTTTGTTGACCAAATCGATCTGGAAAGTAGCATAGGGAACATTGCCAGAGAAAGGTTTTCATACATGTATGAAATGTGATATGCATATACGAACAGACACAGATACGACTTTACAGGTCCCTCGACTATATCCATAAACTCCGGAGCGCAAGCCTGAGGCCTTTCTTACCATCCACGTCTCTCCATTTCAACGTGAAATTGCCAATCGGTCCTTCCATCAATGAAATGCACTGCAGAATTGCACTAGTATCCGAATGTCACCATGCCACTCGCTATTTCGGCAAACCCATAAACATGAGCGTGCATAACCTTCACCTATTACCTTGGAGTATCGCAAAGTGAATAATAATCACATTTGAGGAAACTTCATAATTGAATAGGAATTTTTAAATAATATTCTTGTTTCTTTTAATCATTTTGTTCTTAAGAGACTGTAATTGCCATATAACAAGCCAATCCCGTAAAAATAATATATTAGAATTTACTACAATTTTATCGATAGAAAAAAACATCAGGTATTAAAAAAAATTCATTTGAGCAGAAACTCATCTAGCTGGAAGTGCTGCATAGCAGAGGTTGAGCTTCAATTAATAGAAGCAAATTTAAGAGAGGCTATACTATGGTACTTTAAATTTATGATCACTGCAACCGTAAAATTCTATGACCATACTATGAATACTGACGTAGGAGTACTTACTAAGGTTATACGGAAATTCTATCTATTTTGTTATGAAATGGGTTTCAGAAAAATGTATTTTAAAGTATTTTCTTTCTTATTTTGATTTACCGTTATTGTGCAGCATATGTCAGCGGAATTTTATTTTCTGGAGAAGAAAATAGGCCTATACCTGTCTCAAATTTACCTATGTTGACCTATAAATTACTATACTTCTTGGGGTAATTATTTTTTTTGAATGGTGCTTGTTTTGCTTCTGGATAGCTACTTTTATGGCGAATCTTGATTCATTAATTGTACATTATGAATCAGTAAGGGATTATAAATCATAATGAATTAGTATAGATTCAAAACATGTTTATATTTCAAACGTTTATGTGTAATTTTTTTTTCCTCCAACGCATGCTTTATTGCATACAAACATTATAAGCCTTACACGGTAAACGTCAATGATTTTCGACTTGAAAGTTTTCGCGCTCGAATTTTATCTACAGAATACTTGTTTCTAATTACTTTCAAGTATTTTATACTAAAGACAAAAACAAAAAATCAAGCCTTTTTTAAAATAGGTATAACTCAAATTTAAGACTATTTTTTTAAACATATTTCAAATTATTCTTCAAGAAGTGTTATTCTACGGTAAAAAACATGCATTTTATGGAGGTTCTGGTATAGCAGAAAATCATTTTTTGTCATTAGGATTATTTGAGCGTTTTTGCACTCATGTGTCACTGTTTTACATATTTCAAATGATTGTTTAGGAATTGTTATTGCATATTGAAAGCTGTGCATTAGTGTGGTCCAAAAATCGTTTTCTAAGCTTGAGGGTATGACCCCCCCCCCCAGCTTCCATTTCTAGAAAAAGAAAGTCCATGTTTTCTTTAGAAATTCCAATATTAACATGTACCAGCAGCTACTTGAAAATCCCATATATTTGACATGGCAAAATTTTGGAGTTTCGTAAAATTTGACTGATATTTTAGGATTATATCGAAAGTTGCCAAATTTTTCAACGATTAAAGAGGAGTGTCTATGGAATAAAGCTATATCAATTGTTTTAATTTTGAACCCCCTTTATCCCCCCCCCCACCACACGACGCCCCAAATATTACCAAAAAATATATAACTAAATTTTTACATAGGGAAGTGGGGGGCGGGGGCTAAAATGAAAGTTATTTATATGGTTTTATTCCGTAAACACTCCTCTTCAATCTCTGAAAAAATTGGCAAATATAAAATGCCCGGTGGCACGTGTTAATATTGGGAGGGAAAACGGACTTCATTTCTCCGGAAGTGGAAAATTTGGGGGGGGGGGGGGGTCTTGCCCTCTAGAGTTAAAAAAAATTTGCAATGCATTTTTGGACCACCCTACTGTGCATGTGCACTTTATCGAAGCTCTTGTACATCAGAAAATTGTTTTTTTTTTCATTTAGGTTATTTCAAGCGTTTTTGCACTCGACTTTTCTTAATTTGTATTGCATTGGTATATTTTATAAATATTTTAAATATTTAAAGAAAAAAAATTATCGAGCCCTTTTTGAAATAAGTAAAATTAAAATCTTTTTCTTTTACATGGCTACAATAATTGTTTAGATATGCAGTAAGTCTGATTGCCTATTTTTGGTAAGTTTGTGTTCAGGCACTCTAAACATACATGACAGATTTTTCTTGGTAAAATCTTTGATAGAAAATTATTCTAATTTAGTTACTCAATTGAACGAATTAATTAAATGAATTAAAACACCATTATTTTACTTTTACTTCTTCACGCACATAGTACTTTTTCCTGTAAATATTTTCAAACATTATTCTTTGATATTCTACCGTTTTCCGTCGACAAGATGTCTTTTAAATTGTTCAACCTTGTGCCGGGGATCAAGGATCAATACTGCGCAGTATACGCAGTTGCGCAGTCTTGCTACTTGCGTCTGCAAAAGATTCTTCTGAATTGTCCAACATCATGTTGAACCTATCAATGACGTAAGGCACAGTAACGTACTTATCACCACTGAGGACTGTTGATAGGACCTTACAAGAGTGTCGTACTGCCGCCGTAAAAGTTAAAAAGACACTTATGTCTGTTCAGCTTTAAACGCAGAAAATCAACGAAAACGATTTTGTCTCGAAAAAGTATTATGGAATTAATTTTGTATGAATGTTTCAACATCATTCATACAAATTGATGAATATTTTTCCCATTCTGTAAAAAAATTTACATTTTTCGTTATTTGTACTAACATAATCGACATGCGGTTGTGCATAGAGAAAAATACGGGGGAGAAAAACTGCGAGTCGGCTACCTGTAAACTATCACTCAACCTTAATGTATTGAAGACGGAGCTTCGATGCTTTTAAAAGTTAAAAATACCGCGAGTCGACATTGTATTGTTGACACAATACACAGAGTTAACATTCTGTGTTGCACTTTCTACCCCAGAGTTTGTATAACGTTAGGCTATTTCACAGTCACTAGCTGTCGAAAAAAAATTGCTTATGGTCTTCCTGTTATTGTGAAGCTTATTCTGGAAGCATCCCAGGCTAGCAATGGATCCAGTGTCACGTATGCAAAAACTGGCCCCATGAAATGTTTGTTCTTAACTGACAAAAAAAAATTTTTGTTTGATTTGATTGCGAAAGTGACGATGAATAAGTCTCTAAGCATATCAGTTGTCTAAACACTTACATGATTTTGTTTCTACGTACTGTGAGTTCCTTCTGTCTAATTTGAAATGAAACTATTGCGTTCTATTTATGTTGGTACTTTTTACCCCACCGCTATGAACGTTTTGCCCCACGTGTGGGGCAAAAAGTACCATTAGACAGCGTTTAGAAAAAAATATATAACATAATAGATGGAATTCATATAAATTTATTATGATTATAATTTCAAACTTTTACGTCTTAAATATATATTTTAAGGCAATACCTAATTGCGTCCGGACGCAGTGTTATGAAAAGTAAATTTTGGCACTTTTGACGTGGCCCTACCCTAATACTGGGTTTCTCCGTCATCAAACAAACTATACGATAGGTACTTTCTGGCAACCCAATTTACCGTTTTGGCATTTAACTTTTCTTGACTGAACTTCTACAGGATGGGATAATAATATACAATATAAAATATGATCATATAATATCGATACTAAAAAATATTATCCATTGTATAATTGAGGAAATCTACATTTATTTTGAAATCATATTATGTTGATATACGCGAAAAATTAATTATGTTTGAATCAAGAAACTATTGGTCTGAATACGGACAACACAATATTTTCTTGATCCAAGAACATTTTTGTTGTCTCAATTGATGTAAAGAAAATGTCTTTTGGTAAAACTCTCTAGGACTTTAATATTTTTGATTTCAAGTGATCCTGATCCAAAATGAAAGTGGGTTTTGCCAACAAACTTTCAGAATCAAAATTTCTTCAATCATAGAGTATCAATGACCCAAGCCATTTACTCCAAAGCAATTTCTTGTACATTTTTTTTCGTTGTCCTTTATATGAATATTGTTTGATATAAGTGAAAAATTCACTGCAATTGTGAAGTTACCTCGTTGATAGAAGTGAAAATTATGCGGCTGATGAGCCAGGCAACAATAGACAAATGTCTACAAATTCTTTGACGTACTCTTTTTCAAGATGCCTTTTTACTCCAATCGTGTTACCACTGATCATTTTTATAATTATTTACTCATTCTTCTTGGCATGACAGAATTTCAATTTTGCCAGTTTGCAGCTTTTTTTATCAATGTTATCGTAGAATTCACCGTACGGCACTCCAGACTTGTAATTTTATACTTATATTATTAGGATTATGTGTAAATTATAAGTATTATTATCGCTATTTCCAATCAAACTTCATTCAATAATTAATCAAATTTGATCAAAGAAAATTAACTTATGCTGGAAATAAAAATTACTTTGAAGTGCAAAATGGTTGACCATCTGATTGCCTCTTCCGATTTATTCGTATTTCATCGAGGTTACCATTTTTCTCTGATATTTCATTCGAATTTCTGTTTCTTGAAGTTTCTATTTAAAGTTTATATTGATCGTTCGAACGAGAGACAAGATGAAACGAGATGATAATAACAAATGAGTCTCTGAGATTTTTAATCATGAGAATATCGCGCGATCGGTCAATATTTCTGATTGGTGACCGAGCGTAGTAGTTTATGCTACGCCGTAAAGTGGCTCTATGTCACTCCTTACCGAATCTGTGGTTGATGCAGTGGTAACACATCGGGCTTCGAGCTGGCGGTCAAGGGTTCGATTCCCCGGGCCAGAGTCAACTTTTACTGACGCGCACTTTTTACGCTTTTCACACTCGATAGACAACTTCCCTCTTTTTACCCTTGTGTAGCTTTTCCCGGCTATACATGGCTTCCCGTTTATACAAGATTATACTCCGTTCAACGAGAGAAAGAAATTTTGAAAAGACGCAATTTCGTTCTTTGCGCGCAGCTTGTCAAAGAATGGGAAGTGTAGGTGTAGGACCTCCGCTGGCAAGAGTTTAGTGGTGGCGCTAATTAAAGTTATAATGAATTTCAGAAAGCATTTGTCTAAGTCTGTTTGAAAAACATGATGTCTTCCTTTAACAGCGATTGGCTGTACACCGAAGGAAATAATTTGACGACTTCTTTAAAAAAGCTTGCGCAGCCGGTTTTGTTCTCTCGTTGAACGGAATATAGAGTATTTACATCGCCCTATGCCCTCGGACTTTCCACTCTATTCATATTTTTGCGCAGACCTTTTAAAATAAAGGTTAAATCATTACCAACTGTAAATTGTTGATTTTAAATTCTCTTTTGTTAAAGCTTCTTCGGCCTTATCGAATACATTCTCATCACGTGTCTCGCGCTTTTCACTTGATTAAAGTTTGTCCAAAACGAAAAATTTTCTATAATATTTTGAACTGTATTATATTATATGTATATTGTATAAATTTATTGTACTCACCTCACTGATTGAAACGATGGTTCAGTGAAACAATAATTAATCATTTCGTTTCAACAGTGATGGACTGCTGGTATATGAATTCATGCTCGACTTTTTAACGAGAGTTATTGATACCATTGCATTTTTTCCTCAGTAAATATTTTCCTTATTCCCACAGCATCTTGAAAATTTTAGACAACAGTTACAGAGTTTAATCTGGCGGCATTAATCACCTAGGGTGAGAATTATGCGCTACGCGCGATCGTCTTGGCATCATTTGCCGCGAAGTTTCAAGGCAGAATAATTCGAGCTAACGAGCGAGAAAGACAAAACGAAACAATGTTCTAGAGATGGAAAGAGAGAAAAATCAGGGGTCGAAGAAGGGAAAGGGGTGAAAAGAGTGAAAGGGGCGGAATAGCTTGTACATAAGGTAGTAAGTAAGTAAAGTTGGTTGTCTTGATCCACGGCGCAAAGTCAACGTTGTATCGTATTAAACCCCGAGGTTAATTCCCCCCTTTACGTCGCAAAATTTCCTTGCGATCATCCACCCGGTGGCCTGCTCATGCGGCTGCAATGCGGAATGAGGGTGGCGGAATGTTTCTCTTGCTGTTCATTTTCTTTAAAATGTTCTTTGCCTTCTTATTTGCAAGACTTGTTCGTGACGCGTCGACATCAAGTAAATGTAATTAAATTGCATGACGTCTAAGCTCCCTTTTGTTGAACTTCTGCGAACGCGCGAGAGTATCAACTTCTTGAAATTCGTGTTGATCGTACTTTTTGATTAGCCTCGTTTCTTAGCTTAAATCAGTATTATCTGCCCTTTTATTTCTACTGGGTAATACTATAAGAAGAATCAAATTTCAGTATTATCTTTGTATATTTTATGTTTGTTTGCATATTCATATCTAAGAAACTAGACTCTAGAGGATGAAACAGGGTTATATTTACTCTGCGATAACAAGTTATCCTGGGGGAAATTACTTCCTAGTGGTTTACAATATACAACAATTCTACGTGCGTTACAAAGTTGGCCCTAACAAAGTTCGAATCGAATCCTGCA
Source organism: Andricus curvator (assembly GCA_932195095.1). Lineage (NCBI taxonomy): Eukaryota > Metazoa > Arthropoda > Insecta > Hymenoptera > Cynipidae > Andricus > Andricus curvator. The sequence continues at coordinate 227,199 of CAKNYM010054316.1, read as the reverse complement.
AGAGGGTGTTTCTATTCCCTAAAGGGCTTACATCAGAATGATAATAATTTCATTGTTCTTACTGCCAGTGGATTGTAATATATATTATGCCTTTACTTGAGATCCTTATCGCTAATAAGCTTACATCCATGTTTGTGTTAAATTTGGTTATAAATAAACATTTTTGCGTGGAAAACTTGAATGACTCTATTTAACCTGGTAAAATAATATCATTGTTTTTATTAATCCTGGCAAGTCAATAACTTTTAAATCTCTGATAGGGGTGGAAAACGTTAGTGGTATAATTATTGATATATATCAATTGTTATTCTTCTCAAACATTGAAAATATTCGAAAACTTTTCTTACCAAATATGAATAATATAACCAGGTACCCTAATCAATCTGCTTGGAGAAATATTATCAAATTTCATGAAATTGCCATTCAAATCTTGTACCGGAAATGTGTCGGTGAATAAGTTTGTTCGCGATCAAAGTTCGCACGTTGACGGTTAGCAGCCAGATTTGCGGAAGGTGGTAAGGAGTTAGTTGTCACTTGGAAGGGTTGGAGAAGGAAGGTATTGGGATCAGGCTGGAATAGCTAATGCAGGAATATGTCATAGTTTGGTGGGATGCGGTCAGAATTATACATGCTTCGAGATGTATGTGCGAGTTACGTTCTGTGATTTCACCCTCTTCCTTCTCTATCATCCTTATCAACCCCTTTCATCCACAAACCCCTTATATTTTCTTCCCCTCTCCTTCCCGCTTGATAGACTCCTTGCTACCATTTCGCATACTACCATAACCTAATCAATGTGCTACTCAGCGATATAGCTCAACTGGCAGCACAAGGAGTTACTCGGTTAGTTTAGATTTGCTCAAGCAAGTTTTGATGTCATGCCTCTGTTCTTCTCTTACCATTCTGTTCCTCTCTTACCACTTCCCTTGACTCTGATTCTATGTTTCGTCTGCCGCCTCACCACATGCATATGTGTTAGCTTGTGTCGACGCATTAGTAATGCCGAAGCGGTCGTAATAGATTGAATGTCTGAAACTTGGGTACCCCAAAGCTAATGTAACAACTCGGCTATAGTCAACGTAATCAGGTGCCAAATTCGTGGAATTACGTACTTGGGGACACCTTCGAGGATGACTCTTTGCACTAACCAGTTCACTAAGTATTTGATAATTGTTTCGTGAATGTGTTAGGTTAGAATTTGATCCACTCTTAAGATGATAGACTGATTATTCTGAAACTTCTATTTCGAGTTTCTAGAGTTGTTCATTTTTTTAAGTTTAATGTTTCTACTACACGCCTCTCTGAAGTTTCATGCACTACACACTGGGCCAAATTGATATTACCGCTTTTTCAAACATAGTGGCTAACCTGCCGGCTCCGGCAGGGGAAAGGTGACAATATTTGTGAAATAAACAATTACTGTCTGCAATTCTAAATATTACTATAACTACAAATTACAGCAAATCATAGACAGTACTAAACATAAAACGATATTGAGGCGAATGTGACGCCTCAGTAGGGATTGAGGAGGTACTTTTTAGTCCAAAACATTGTTGCGTGAAATGCATGGAGACTTGGGTGGCCTCATGTCGGGGGGGGGGGGGGGGGCACCCCTGTCATTGGTCTAATAAATAATTGTGGTCGGACTCCTATCCCTTTCCAACGTCTCGTGGGGGGTGGGAAAACAACCCTGTCAATGATCACAGAAATTATGTTATTCCCCGAGTAAATATTCTTCGACTTGGTTTCGACTTGAATTGCCCCCAATCAAGACATGCTAAAGTCGAAAAGTTCGACTCCAGCATGTCTCCTTATAGAGACGAAGCCAGACTTCAATTTATGTTTTGGAGACAAGTTTCTATGTCTTGAACACATAGATTTATATTTTAAGTCGAATTTTTATGACTTCAAGTCGAGCGGTTTATAACTTCGAGTATATAACTGCCCTGAAAAAAGGGTCATTCTGACTGTCATAAAAGGTGATCCTTGTTAATAATCAAACAATTTTGTATATTTTCACACAATATCCTTATAGAAAATTACAATTTTAATTTTCGTGAGGAAAATTTTGCAGGGTTACACTCGTTCATAATATACTCGTCGAAAAGGTTCGTCTTGAGACAAGTTACGCCGACTTGAAATTACCATGCTGAAACCATAAAAGTAAGGCATTGTCTTATTCTCGTCTCAGTTTTGAGACGCAGCCAGACGTCGATGTCTTGGAGACGAACTCAAGACATCGCCTACTCGAACTCAAGTCGAAGTATTTTTACTCGGGTCACACCTCTAACCCTTTCTATCGTCTCGTGGGGAGCCATGGCCAATATGACCATTTACACGGCCATATTCGTATTTGTCAGTGCATCAGCATACATTGACTTACGTTTTTCCCGCTTCCGCGAAAAACAGCTGGCAAAGGGCTTTCTTGCCGGCGTCAGCATGGAGGTTTCTTTCCCGTGAAGACTGTCTAGACGACGCCTTTCTAAAATGACTACTATTTAAGAACTATCAAATCATATTTCAACAAACAATAATTTAGGACACACTTGAAGCATTTCTGAATATGATAGGATATAAAAATATTGTCTTTTTACTTGTCCTACTCTTTCCATAGACCTTTGCAAATTAAAAGTTAAATCATGGACAACTCGTGATTTTTTTTCCAGAATGAGTTAATGAAACCAGAAAGAATTTTATTACAATCTCTTGGCCGAATTTTAATCATATTATTGAATGAATTCTCTAAAATGGTCAAATTTATCACATAAAATATTCACAAAGTTGTTGCCAGATTATACGTTGCCAGATTAAGAACAGGCAAATTGAAAAAGATGACAATCAGAGGAAAATTCCGAACCGCTGTTAACGTCAAAATGATAAAAAAGGGTAATGTACAGCAACGCTGTAAACATATAAATTTGTTTGCATACAAGACAATTGAAAAGCAAACAAACTTCATACTGATCTGAGAGAGACTCAAGCTGCTATCTTTATGCAATTTGCCATAATTTCAAGCCACGAAGTGTAATCTTGAAGTTTAATAATTTATTACTCTGAAGTCTTAGCATTGCGAAAGTTAAATTTTGCATCAGTGTTCTAGTCATTCTGGTCAAAAAGAGGTAAGAAAATTTGCTTCTTATTATAAGTAAACATCGACATGTAAAAACTACCCAATTTTGAAAAGCTTCTCCGTGAGCAAAATCGCAGATAGCAATCTGGGGTTCTAGAGTCTCGAACTATAATTTGGTGACTGTAAAAGAGATTCTTTAATTGGCATTAGGGCCGATAAAATTTATTTTTGTTCTGCAATGAGATTTTTTATGTTTCATCCTGGCCTAACTCACTGGAATCGTCAGTAAGGCTATGTAAATCAGTCCTGCATTAGACAATACATTTCATAATTTATTTTTTTCATTAGAATAAAAAATTAGATTTTTTATGTTTTGTCCTGGACTGACTGACCGGACTTTTCAGTAAGGCTATACAATTATGAAATGTATTGTCTAAGACAGGACTAATTCACATAGCGTTACTGACGAGTCCGATGAATCATTCCAGGACGAAACACAAATAATCTAATTTTTTATTTTAATTAAAAAAATATGTATATTTCTTAAAAATTAATTGCAGAACAAAAATAAATATTATCGACCCTAATGCCAATTAAAAAATCTTTTTTACAGTCATGATACCTGTGTCAATTAATAACGATATCTTCCGAAAAAAAACAGCAAAGATGTGATCTAACTGTAATTTGGTGATTTTGAATTCTCTTTTGTTAAAGCTCCTTCGGCTTTAACGAATACAATCTCACCACGTGTCTCGCGCTTCAGACTTGATTAAAGTTTCTCTGAAACGACAAATTTTCTGGGAGATGTTAAACTCTATTATATTAAAGTTATATTAATTTCTGTAACGCGATTCGGCACTTTTGATTCAGACAAAAAAATTTGCCGTGAAATATCTTATTGTATCTTGTGTAATTTTTCTATTTAAAATTTGAGAGAACCTAAAACACCAACATTATCCAAATAAATAGTTGAATTTATTTTCGCAAAGATAACGTTTCATCACGTCACACTGTAGCTGTCACATTGCGGTAAGTCATATTTCGTCATCTCTCATTCGGAAGAATGTGAAGTTTCCCGCACTTTTGCTAGTTTTATGTGGACTTCGTGACTGGCCACAGTATGACTTGCCGGAGGTTGACTTGACTCAACCCATCGGAACGCAACTGGTTTCCCTGATCAGATTAAAAAAAAACAATTAGATGGTAAGGTAAACGTCCCAGTAATCGTGACCTTAGTCCCAGTAATCGTGATGCCAATTTTATTGATTTTTATTTAATTTGAATGAGTTTAATTTCTATTTGCTATTCTGAAATGCTAAAAATGAGTGAGTTTCATTACTAAATGTTACTTTTAATATATTCTTTGACAATATAATCAAATTATAACCAAGTTTAACGATTACTGAGACCGTCACGATTACGGGGTCATTCACCTTAATTCGATAAGAATCAAACAAAAATCGAAGAAAACGAAATAATTTTTAATTTTTTAAAAGTTCTCTACAATTAAAATTTGTTCTTCCATTACATTTCAAACAATAGTTCCATTTCGGTAAAAGAAAAATATGAAAAAGACCTTCCTTAGTTTCATATTTAAATTCCCTACCTAATTTGGAACGCGCACACAAAGAAATATAAAAAAATAAAATTCAGGAGGTTTTTATTGTCTTACTACGTTTTCTTCTATGTTTGATTGATTGTTATCAAATTACCATCTAACAATTCATTGATATCTGATAAACGATACCAGCTGGGTTCCGAAACGTTATCTTTGAAAAAATAAATTGAACTATCAGTTTTTTCTTATCTTGCATAGTTTGACCGAAAAGCGGAATTGAATATTTTTAATGAAATTTTTCATGATTAAAACAAAAACTATGGGTCTTATAAAAAAGTAGTCTAAGGAAATTTTCAAAATATTTTCAAGATGGACAATTTAGTTACTTAAAGTTGTGCGTGTCTCGCATAGTTTTAGTAGAAAATGGAATTTTTTATTTTCAATAACAAGTCGAACAATGTCGATGTTCCAATGGAATAAACAATAAATTGATGAACAATGTTGTGTATTAACATTTTAGGGTACCATGCATAGTTTCACCAAAAAATAGAACTTTTTATTATTAATAACATTTGTTACGATTGAAACAAAAACTGGACATTTTATCAGAAAAATATTTTTAGGAAAATTTTTAGATCTTTTCGAGATAAGAAATTTGTTTTCCTAACAGTTTTTTCATATCTCGTATAGTTTTGCTGGAAAATCGAAATTTCTTATCTCTGCAAAAAATTTTCTATGGATAAGAGCAGTACCGTTGGTGAAAAATGGTACGGAAAAGTAGAGATTTGATAAAACCCGCTGAAGTCAATTATCCCACAAAACAAATACCTTCTCATTGAGATAAGAATTTAAATATTGTTAAAGAATCACTTTTCATTAAAAATCTTTAACTTTTCACATTTATAATTTCCACTAGATGTTCTCATGATCTCAATACTAAGTCATACTTATTAAAGTAGATTTTAAGGTTCATTTTGCGTGAAATTTAAATTTCCACCATTATATTCCTATATTTGGCCATGAGTTGAAATTCAATCCTGTAAATTGACAAAATTAGAAATTGGACCAGTCTGTCTCACTTACTATTTCAGTCATAATTTATCACAAATACTTCAAATAGGAATGTGCTTGAAGTTCTGAACGTTCTAAAGATTGCAATTTTTTTTTGATAACTTTTTAAGATAGAAACAGTGTAAATTTGTGGTTTATAGCACTAAAAGTAATACAATTATAAAAGAAACTCATGATTTTGAGATAAAATAAAATTGGGCAAATGTATTTCGTTCATTTGAACGTTTAGAACTTCCTATTACTAGTGTTTTAGGTTTCCTCATACTGCTGGACGGTACTGTATATTTTTTCAAGTCTGATCTAAATATTTTGTGAATTATGTAAAACTACAATTCAAGTTGATATATTTGGTGTATTCGCCAAAAAATATTAAAAGCCTTGAAATTCTTCTTCTATCTTGAAAGCAAGTAAAATATTATCAGCAGTGAATTTTCGAGCCTTTTTTTTAAATAATTTAAATCAAGAAAAGCTTTGATTTTAAAAGCAACATACGTTTCACGTTTTGCACGTTACTTTGAAGAAATGCTGTTGCTTTTCCTTGCTTTTAAAATATACAGCCTTTTATATTAAAATTTATTTTATGTCAGGAGTATAAAACCTGGACAGATTTAATTTCGATTCGAAATTCGAAAACATACTTTTTTGAAAAATTTTCAAAATTTTCGAATTTGAAATAATTTTAGCAGGAAATATTTGACGTTTGATAACAATGTGTCTGCTGGATACATGCAATGAAAGAGTGATAGCCAGAAGGGCGTAAGTGCCAAATTTCGTACATTGGTTCTATTGGCTTAAAATAATTTGTTCACCTAACTCATGTCCCTGTAGTAGTAATAGCTCGAGAGGGCTTTTTTGTTCGTTCATCTTTGAAACTAGAATATAACAAACTTATGCAGCTTTTTCTGCATCAGGTCTGGCGTTTTAAGGTCCCGCAGTTGTCTGGCCAGGGTTTTTTTTACAGATGCTTGATTTTTTCAAGCTCTCATTTCACAATTCAATAGAGTCTGATCATACTTTGAAACTATTTTGTAGTTTTTAGTTTTAAATCAACTGTCTCCAGGATAGACACTTTTTTGTGTCTCCTGTAAAATTCGCATTTTGGCTCTTAAGTTACGTTTTCCGACGACCCGTTAAGCATTTTTATCGGTTTCTATGCTGCCGTGAATCTCGAGCTAATACTTCATCCTAATAAAGTCGAAAACAATTGAAAATAATTATTTCAATAGTTAGAAATTTGATAAACGAATATTTTAAACTTTTGGAATCTGTCGAGTTTAAGTATTTCTGAAATAGAAAGTTTTACAAAATTTTAAATGATAACATAAATTAAATAATAATAATATTAAAACAAAGTTGTCTTTAGACAGTAACTGTAACTATGATGAGCTTTTAAAACAATTAACTATAAATATAGTTTCATTTTCGAGTAACTTTTCCAACACTCTTGTCAATCTACTCTGTGGTATAAAATGCATATTAATGAAAAGCGCAGCTACCCAACAGTCTACCCATAAGTTAATTGCAAATAGTTCCAGAAGATCACTAATTACTTATTGTAACTTTTATTAGCAATTAGCTTGAGCGTTAATTGCTCGTGGTAATTGTCCTTCCACGCTTTCCTCCATTCTCTTTCTCCTTCTTTCACAAGCTTCATCGTGGCATCTGGCAATCACTAATGAAATCAAATTATTGAATTTCCCTTAATTTACATTATTATTGAAATCTGCTATAAATAAGCCATTACAAAAAGTATTTTCTTTTATTAAATATTTTAATAAGTTATTCTTATTATATTTATCTGTTGTATATTTTGTAGTCCGGAAAGTTTGAAAACACTCGGGATAATAATCCCGGATATAAAAATTACTCGATACTACTTTGTTGGAGAAAATTCAGGTGAGTAACTACATATCCAGGTAGTAAAAGGGCTTTAATCGAAAACCTCAACGCGTAGAGGTCGGAAATATTAAATGAATTCTATTTAGCGTCCTTTCAACGGCTTCGTATTTTAGCAATGAGGACTCATGAAACTCTGTTATTATTTACGAGCGTTGCACATTACCCAGAATATATGAGATTTTTGGCGCCGTTCGTTAGCAACAGTCATTAATCTCACAAACGAAAATTAGTTTGCATTTCGAAAACGTTACCCATATACACAACCAGTTTTCATGTCGATATGCCCGCGGGAGAATACGTTTCAGTAGCTGCATTTCTCTGTTATTTTACTCTTTTTTAATGATTTTCCAATAACTTCATTCAGGTGGTTGTTTAATAGCATTTTGATAAACCAATCTCTAGAACGGTTTAAAGCTTTCAATTGCTCGATCGAATCATTATTTTATTTTCATGCAAATGCAGGGTGACGATGATTCTGACGAATACGCAGAGTTCAAATTGGTTTCAAAATGACGTGAATGTTAATATTGTGAAAATTCGAATACGTATTCTGTTTGCTAATTTTATTTATTTCAATAGACATTGAATAGAGCGTTATTCAATCAATGAGATTTCAATTTCAATAAATGCAAGGAAACAAAATGATATCAGAAAACTGATATGTGATAAAAATGATGAATGGTGAAATGGTGAAATATTTTAATATTGTGTGTGATGCGAAAATGAAATAAGTAAAGGTACAGGGTGTCTACTAGCCCAGAAGACTGGTAAACCCAGAAAATAGCTGGGAATTAAAATAAAAACTAGAAAAACTCGGAAATTAGCCCAGAATACAAATTTGAGCCTAAATTACATTTAAAGTTTTGGGATATGTGAATGAAGTCAATCAAACCAATTTCTTCAGATTTCCGGGAAAATGACAAATAATTTTTTATTCAAAAAATTAATTTCAAGCGAATATTTGAAAACATTTCAAAAAATTTTCAAAATTGCTAAAAAGAGGGTGCGAAAGATTTCAGATTTTGAAAAATATCAAAAACTAAAAACATGCAAATTTTGGAAATTTCTAAAAGAAATTTCGAAGCTTTTGGAGAATTTTTCAGAGTTTCAAGAGAACAAAAAATGTTTCTTAAGATTTAAAAGATGTTTGAAAATTCTTCTGATGTTAAAAATTCCACGTTTTCGGTTAAAAATTCAACTGTTTGGTTCAAATTTAATTTGTTTGGTTGTGAATTCAACTATTTTGTTGGAAATTCGTCTTTTCCGGTTGAATTGAACTGCAATTTGTTAGAAATTCTTTTCTTTTAAATTCAACTACTTTGTTGAAAGCTCGTTTTTTAAAATTCTTTTTTGAAGGAAAATTCGACTATTATATTTTTGGTTGAAAACGGATCTTATCTAGTTCAAAATTCATGTATTCTGTTAAAAATTTGTCTTTTGATTTCTTCTATTTGGTTGAAAAATCAACTATTTAATTTAGAATGAACTTTTTTTTTTAAATCTTGGCTTTGTTGGTAAAATTTTTATATATTTTTCTACAAAATTCGACTGGTTGAAAAATTATCTTTTTTAGGCGAAGATTCAACTATTTTGTTGTAAATTTGTCTTCTTTCAAATATAATTTTAAAAATTTGAAGATTTCAAATAATTCGGAACAAAATGTGGATTTTTTATGATTTAAAAATAAAAATTGAAAACGTTTTAAGAAATATGAACGGTTTCAACAGAATCAATACATTCTCTTAGCATTCATTGCAAAATTTCATATGATTTTTTATTTTGAAAAATGAACTCTTAGAATATTAACGGTTATAAAGAAAAGCGTTGTAAAGATTTTCAGCAAACTTGTAAAGGTTAAAAAAAATTTAGATTTTTGAAGATTTAAAACAAAAAATCAAGATATCGTTATTAATTTTTTTGATATTAGCAACTGATTATTAATTAATCGTTGAAGATACATTACAAAAAACCATTATAAATATTATTTATTTTAATACTAAGTGAATTTTACATTAACTATGTTATAAACACGTTTAGATATAATTAAAGTGTCATAATAAAAGTTTAGAAATTGTTTTATGTATATGTAATTATTATTAAATAATTAATCTTTAAATAATCGATGGGCGAAAATTAGTAGACACCTTGAGGTATCAAATTGGTCATACCAATTCGAATCTGAATAACAAAATAGAAAATTATCAGTAGAAAAAGTCCTTTGTTTCTCTTCCAGGAACATTTAAGAGGTGAGTTTATCAGTGAAATATTTTAGTGATATCTGTATATACAAAGGAATTGTCCCCTTATGATTGTCTTTATTTGCATAAAATTTCATAAGCTTGAAATTACTGATAGTCAGTAATCATTCCTAAAATGAACTCTTCAATTCTGAAAATTACACTAAAAAAAAAACAAATCTAAAATCATTGCCCACTCTTCTTTCTCACTACCATTTGGTCTAAATTGATCAATGGGCCCTTCATTACTGAATTCCACATTGCGTAACCTGTGTTGTAATAATTCTGATCATATTTCCCTTGGTGCGTTGACAGTCAGTACCGTTTGTCGATGAACCATTGATCTAACGCGTCGGTGGCGTACAGCAGTAATATTATCGACAGATATTGACAGACATGGAAGCAGGTTTACATCCGTTCTCGTAATGGCAATACAGCAGCGGCCGAGAGTGACATGTAAAAGCGACATTGCAGAGGCATTACCCATTGGCGAGAAGGAGAAACCTCCTATTCCCACACGGATGAGGGCGAGCGAGATAATCGGTGGCTGCCTGCATTCGGGAGAGCACATTAGCGTTGCTGTTTGTACGTATATTTGAATAGAGGAAAGCGCTGGACGTTGTAATTAGGCACGACACATCGCGCCCCTGGGACGTTTGCAACCTCGCCAGCCTTGTCCTCTCTCCCCTTTTTCCCACCCCTTGCCCTTCTGGCCATATCCACCAGAGAAAAGCCTCGAATATCCCAGGCTGCGAGGTGACCTGGCCCCCCGCAATATGCCCGGTGCGCACATACTTCATTTTGGCTGATTATGCCGGGTACGAACCACTGGCCGCTGGGCGGACTCAACTAGGACCATCATCACTGCCGAAACCGCAGTGCTCTGGTTATAGTGACCAGCAGATATAAAACAGAATCTACGAAATTTTCTCAATATTCTAGGTCAAGGTAACTGATCTGGATGAAACTTCATATAATTGTAATACATGTCATGGAAAATGTTAATCGCAATTTCTAGGTTATAATATTTATTAGTTTTTAAATATTGCAATTTGCTAAAAAAATTTAAATGACGATATTTGTCCTAAATTTGACCCAAATTGCGTAATATGTGTTGAATAAAATGAGTTACGAGCCTTTGTGCAATATTTCTCAGATAAAAATATTATTTAAATAATTCAATATAACGCTTCAGCTACCAGTCGAAATCGATCGATTCAACGACTGAATCGTGTTTGCTTCGAAATCAAAAAAATAAATTTCAGGGAAACTCATAAAATCGATCAATATTCACAAAAATATCGAGCACGGCGGGAAAATTTGAACAATACTGCCAACTATTGTTGGTGGGCGCACCAACGCAACGGACCAGTGCGGCGGTTCGAAATTCATTGTATCAACATTTTTCAAAATATTGATTGATTTCATAAGTTGCCTTGGAATTTAATTTTTGTACTTGAAATTTAAATTTATATTCAATGATTTAAATAACATTGTTGATTTAAAAAATATCGCAATGATGCTCATAACTCATTGTATTCATTACTTTTCACAGAATTTAAGTAAAAAAAAGCAATTTTTAAATAAATCATTATTTTTCCTTGACACTTTGTATATGTATTGGTATCAGAATGTAGTACAAATTTACGAAGTATCATTTAGATCGATTACCTTGACCCAGAATGTTGAAAAAATTTCGTGGACTCGCTCATCATGAAACAACGTTTGAGGCTATCTTGAAATTTTCATTTGATTTGGATCGATGAAAAAATATAATTTCGAAGTTTCGATATCAATTAATGGGCCGATTTTTCTTGAATGAGACATGACTGTCAAAAGTGCCAGTTAGCGTAAATAATTCATTATTTTTTTTGTGATGAAATTATGTTTTTTAATCATTTCAGTTTTTCAAAATAAATTTATTATATCAATGGAAAAGCTGAACGACTTCTATATGCCCATTATGAAACAATATCTAGGCTCTTATACCGATGTTTCATAATGGATATCTCTATTGTGAAACAGTTAAATATGCAAGAAAAGTTTTTTCACATTGTCATCCTAATGAGAAACTATTCGTTTTATGTAAAATTTGACTTCGTCGGTTTTTATCAAATCCTCACGTTTTGAGACCCCCTGAATAAGAAAAAACGATTTTTACTAAGGTTTCTGTCAGTCTGTCTGTATTCTTTAGGCGCGATAACTTTCGAAAGGCGGATCAGATTAAATTAAGCTTTGGCACGCATTTTCAACGCATAAATAGAAAGAACAGTTTCGTTAATCAACCATTGTTGACTAACGATCCTGGTTTCATCCATCGAAAATGCTCTTCAGGAAATGGAAAATGTCATTTTTGAAACAAAAGTTATTTAAACAGAATAGATCTACAAATTTGTTATTAACAATCTTTTGATAGGACGCGTAGTTTTGGTTTGAAGCGTAAAAACAACATTAAAAAAATTAAAATTTTTGGAAAAATGACACAAGCTACAAAAAAAATTAATAGAGAAAAGCTGTTCACCCAAAAAAAAATACCGACCAATTCTTTATAAATTATTTCTTGATAAGTTGCGGAGTTTCTGTTTTCATCGTGAAAAATGACATTACAAATAAACAAATCAAATGTTTGGAAAAAAGACACAAGGTACAATAAAATATTTAATAACAAACTTTTTCCCCCTAAATTTGATCTAAAAATTTGCTTTTGACCTTTTTCTCCACGAAATACGTGATCCGAATGTGTTCGTTAAAGCCGAAGGAGCTTTAACAAAAGAGAATTCACAATTACTAAATTTTAGTTGTGGTTATTCTGACTTTTAATTTTTAAAGTCCTATGCAAAAGTTTGGGGGAAGTGCAGTGACCAAGCGCGTAGCGCGAGGAAAATATATAATCGAGCGCGAAGCGCGAGATCCAATTCAAGGTTCCAGAGATCCTAGGCGCACCAAACTTGCGAGCGAAGCGAGCCACGCGTACAGTGCGCGATGAGAATATGCCCGCGCAGCAGGCAGATTTTTCTATTATATTATTATGACTCATTTTATGTTATTTTTTATATTATAAGGAACTTGACACTACAATAAACTTTCACTTTCATCGTACCTACAAATAAATAAATTGACTATGCGTTTTCGTTAAAATTGAAAGACCTAACCTATTAATTGTATTTTCCATGAGCGGTATGGCTTAAATTTCATTTTTACCATTAAAATCATTATAACAAAGAATAAGCTTTCAATTTTGAAGAGGTAAAAGAGAAAAAATGATCAGGATGAAGACAGACATTTCTTAAATTGGTACATTCACTCTTGATGTTTTTTCTTTTTCGCATCTTGCCTATTGACATTAATTCCCTGTAACCAAAATTTTAATATAAAATGCAATTTAATACACTCCTCTCATGAAAATTATATCGACAAATGGATGTCGCCTTTGACGGAATCAGCTGTCAAAGAATCAGAAAGGACCTTATTTATCAGCAGCCTCTGCAGGGAACAACATTTATTATTTACACTTAACCTGTAAACGTTTTTTTGGCACCTTTAACCTGTAAACCTGGGTCGTTCACGTCAAGCGCATTTTTCAATAATTTGCACTGATAGGAAAAATCTGAAAAAATTCAGGGACCACAACTAAAGTCTCTACTCAACAAACATACAAAAGACTTTCAGATGAAAATAATTTATTTAAACAATTTTTGTAAATAAACAAAGTAAAGTCGATGAAATGCTGTGTTTGCTTCAAAAAATCATAACTCTTGATCTAACTAACCAAATTAAAAAATTAAAAAATTAAATCAAATTTCAAACATGCGCCTTTCAAGAAAAAAATATTAATATTTGCTACCACAGAAATGAATGCTTAAGTTTTAAAGGTGAATAATGGGATATTTCATGGAAGTAAGAGTTTTCGAAATAATGAACTTTTCTTACATACAAACGTTTATATTTATTTAAAATGGTTGAAAAGGTAAAAAATGAGTAGTGTACTATAAATTCTTATTATTCTAAACAACGTAAAAAATTGCTAATGTATAACACTCGCAAACAGGCTTGCGGCACCTAACACAGCAGAACTGCGTTTTTCTGTCGCGCTCAGACACACAAAAAAAAACATCTTTTGCTTTCTTCCATTTTGTCGGTTCCTAAAATAGGATAAACTGGATAAACATTATTTTCCGTAAAACTTTGCAGGGACAAAAATAATAATTGTTGACCAACATAAAATTAGAAATTTTCTTCAAACAGTAACCAATATCTTTGTCCAGTAAATCTTTACAGAACTAAAGAAAAAAATTAAGTCAAGAAAGAAATGAAATTTCATCCGAAATATTGAACTACAGTCGTATTTCGAGACATTTTTCAGCTAAAAATAAGCTCTTCCTCCTGCGATTCGTCATCATCGGATGGTGTTTCAGATTCACCACTGTACATCTGATGATGTACAGTGTACATTATCAGATGTAAGTTGCTCCATTTTAAGTTCTATGACCAAAATTATTATTTAGTTAGCATAAGTATGTTCAAATGCGTTAAAAAAACGTTATAAAGTCAAAAATAATCTAACACTTACTTGCAGAAAAAACAACCGATTCCTGTAAACGTGGGTCGTTCGCGTCCTCCTCAGACTTCGATGGGTCACCACAAAGAGTAAACGTGAACTAGAGACCTAGCTTCTGGCCCTTAGGTCCCTCTCCTAAATAACTTTTTTTAGGGCAGGGTAAGGTCTACCTCCCTCTCGCAGTCACAGAGTCACTCACTCACTTAGTTTTCGCTCGGACATGAATGACCCAAGTTTACGGGTTAAGTGTTTATTTTGATCAATTTGATGAGAAAATACAGATTTTCGTCAATTTTAAATCGGCAGATGTCGTTTCTCCAGCAAGTGAGTTTTTAATAACTTGGAAAAATCCTTCTCTTATGATAATTTTTCAACAAACATAATTGTTTATTATATAAAAAATTTATAAAAAAATTCACAACTTGATTACTTCTCAACAAATGGATGTCTTTTTTTATGAAATTCACTGAAAAAAAAGATTAGTTGGGACAACTAATAAAATTGTTGGGACAACTATTTTAGTTAGTAAATAATGGTACTGCTATTTAGTTAGTAGTGAGAACTATTTTTGTTAGTTGGGGAACGAGTAGTTGCCGTTACTATTTTATTAGGTAGACTAACTATTTCAGTTTGTCAAAACGACTGTCTGTAGGTAGTTGAACTTACTAATATAGTTTGTCATGTCTACTAAAAAATTTGTAGGTATAACTATTTCCTTTTTTTCACAGGGACTAATTAAAATATCTGTCACTATACTATCGAAATCTGAATTAAAAAGATCACAGTGGGCACGCGGGCATCTTTTTTTTGTGATATCTTAGGGACGCTGATGCCATTTCAGCTGATAAGACGTTCTAAAAAAATATGTCCCTATGCCCACTGGGATCTTTCTAATTGCAGATGCACTTTGTAGGTTAGGATTTCCAGTAAAACTTGAAACTCGTTTGATTGTTGAATTTCTTATACATACATTCAAATGCTTCGATATAATCCCCGAAGCCTAAACTTTGCAACACTTCTGACACTTCCATCAATAAATGATGAACGAGACATCAAGTGAGCAACGAGTTATGACGGCCATGTCTAAACGTTCTCCCTCGTTTTACCGCAGGTATGTTGGTACCTTTGTCGCATTCTCAGTCGTACCAACCACGGTAGCAAATAAAACAGTTAAGCCACCTACTTTAATTTGTCAGAAAAATCAATTAGTAGTACAGATGACTAATTTATTAGTAACTCTGACTACTAAAACGTAACTAATGTAAACTAGTCACGAGTACTACAAACGGCTTCCTAAACCGACTACTTGATTAGTTGGTGTTACTAACTGAACAGTTGGAAGAACCAATGAGTGCTTTACTAATAAAAAGGTAGTAGCCCCAACTATTCATTTTTCTCAGTGTTGACTCTCAATGACTCAGAAAGGGCCTTATTTATTAGCAAACTCTGTTGGGCGACATCATTAGTTATTTATTCCAGTAAATTCTATAAACAGGTAGCTAGTGAAGCCAACATAGAACGTAAAATTTGACGATCCTGGATTTAGCTATACATATAGATTTGAAAATTGGGGAATTTATTTGAACAAAAGTAATTGTCCTATCAAAAAACTGAATACATATCTGGATTCGTCTCAGCCATATCGCTAGGAGCTTTTCGAATTATGTAAAAAAATTATTTTTAAACAATTAAATTGTTATAAACATTTCGTAATTCAATATAAACAAATGTATCAGTCCGAAAGTAGTTTCAAGCACATTAGTAGATACTTCAATAAAATACCCCCAGGTATTCAACACTGATTTTTTTTTCTTTTTTACATCTCTCCTTATTAATTCATCTCCCGTAACGAGATTTTTAACCGTAAAAATGAAATTTATTCAAGTCCTTTCATGAAAACTACACTTTATAGGTTACGTCTTTAAATTTCGAGGAAAACTTTTTTTCGATTCATTTATCTGTATGTACAATTGAAATAAAAGTTTATTTCAGTATCTTGATTATTAGAATATTACAAAAAATATAAAATAAGGCGTATTAAAATAGTAAAAGCCATAATATATACGTGTTTTATATAATGGGCCAGCGTCGAAAAATTGCGTCCAAATAAAGAAAAAATACAGTTATCTTAAATTTACGGCACTCAAGCTACCGCCTGAGCTATTGCACAAAAAACCCTTACTTTCATACTCATTAATACAAATTATTTATGCACCAATATACTTTAAAATGATTCATAGATTTCATTATTTGTTTAACAGTTTGATAGATCGTTCATGTTTCATGACATGTACTTTTACCATAGAAGACTATGCCTGCCTCGCAGAAATTGAATTTCAATAATTTTCTTAATTTTCAAATGCAAAAAAACGTGGATTAGCAACTTTCCTGTGAAACAAAATTAATCAGCAACGCTTTAAGATTGGTTTGAAGAGCTTTCCAGGTTTGATCATTAAACTTCTGTCTTTCTGTTACTCTCCCTGTTTCCCTCATACACAAATTATCTACCTGGTTCTCACATTTTCTGTCTCTGTTGTTCGCACATTGAGACTGACGGTTGGCCTTCTCACTTTCCCCGTATCTTTCTTACACTTTCGTGCAGACTCTCTAGCTCGTTCTCACATTTTCCCTTTCTATCTACCTCACCTCTCTCTCTCTCCCTGCATCTTTCAGAAGCACAGATTCCCTGTTTTGATTTCACGTTCTCTATCTCTATCTCAGACACTCTCTGCTAACTGTCACATTTCCTTCCTCCTGAAACTAGTTTGAAAAAATTGAAATGAAATAATTCCGAAAATTCTACAAAAATGATCATCAAGTTCAGGGATGACAGTCTGTTCTCATTTTTACATACTTATTTTTCCCCCTTTTCTATAAAGGATTTCTTTTCTCAATTTATTGAATTAAAGAAAATCGACAGCAAATAAGTGACTTATGATTCAATCGAGGAAGCACATGTAAGAGATAAATCAATTATGTGGGTAATAATCAAAAAAATCTTATACTCTGACAAGTTGACTTCTTGAAATTGGAATTTTCCAGGCTTCACAGACTCATACGTGGTGCTTAAATACCCTATTTTCAAGATTTGGTCTCTGTTGTGCCTCTTGTTCATTTGATAGCCTGAATTACTAATTATTTCGAATTTGAAGAATGTAGCATATAGAAAATTGTTTGGGTTTCAATTTGAATTGTTTCAGATTGTGCAATTTTTAAGTTAAAGCCCTAATGCTTCCACAATTTCAAATTTCATTATCGAAAGACGATTTTAAATTTACATCTTTCAAAATGGTTTCACTTCAAATTGAGTCCTAATTTTTTACCAGTTTGAAACTTAAACCGGCCTAAACTTAATGATTTGAAATTAAGTAATTTTGAATTCGAAACTTTAAAAATTAAATAATTTTATATTCAAATGTTCGACCTTAATAAGCAAGTTTAAATTGGTGACATTTAAACTTTCGCAAATTTTAAAGTAATGCGCCCAAAATTGAAATTCCTGGTGAAAAGTTGTACAGGTTTTGAAACAAATGCAAAAATTAAGTGCATAATCAGAATAAATATGTTGATAAATGGCTTAATTTTGCTCGTTAGCAAACTTTGTATACAAAAGTGCTTCTTTTCGTAATTTTTACATTTTCGTTGACCCCAATTTTTTACAATATTTTTGTAGGTCAGAAAGGTCCTTTCAAATCTGGACAGATTACACAGGCAGACAGAAAAAGTTCTTGGAGCCAAAAAAAACGACCTATATAGCATTGTCACAATCTGCATTGATTGTAATTTTCTGCTTACCAGTTTTTTTGTTATTCGAGTTTGAATTTTGAGCTTAGCTCAAATTATCCCAAGTAGGTCACCGTAAATCGAACGTCTTTTTTTTGCTGAGAAATGAATTTGTTGATAGTTCTTATGTTCGAAAAGATTTTCTCAGGTTTTGGTTGCAAACAAAGTTTTTTGTAGTTTCTATTATTCTCCGGGAAATACATTGTTCAGTGTGATGCGCAAACGCTCAGAGCATCTTGCGCGTCAGTCCATTTAAAAAAATAGTAATCACTGTTATTTTAAACAAGGTTTAATTTGTTTATAAACAATTAATATTTTTTAAACGAATTTATTGTTCTTATATTCGAAAGGAAGATTTCTGAAATGTAGATTTTTAAACAAAAATTTGTAAAGAAAATAAGTTCAATTTGTTTATAAACAATAGATATTATTTCAAACAAATTCAATGTTCTGATACTCAGAAGAAATATTCCTGAAAAGCACGTTTTTAAACAAAAATTTCAAAGTAGGGATCATTAAAATCGGTTGAGCTGACCTTTAAATTAATTAAAACATTTTTTTTAAAAACTGGTGAGCAGAAAATACCAATAAATGCAGGTATCAACTATGCTAGACCAATACTACAATGCTATATAGGTCGCTTTTTTGGCTCGACTTACTTTTTTTGTGTGCCTGTGTTATTATATACTGATCCATAAGAGATAATTTCATATTTCACAGACCACTATTTTGAACAGAAAATGTTTAAACTCCTTTGAAAATGACTAGAGAATTTTTTTCGCCATTTGATGCTTTTCTGCGTATGAAAATAGCCCAAAGAAAAATTTTCAAATGCTGAGCAAACAAAAGAATATGGTAGTAGTGTTTCTCAACAGTACTTTTGTATTTAGAAAAAAATTAGCTTATCTGGAAAAATCTTTTAAATACCTCAACGTTTCACTAACAAAATACATTAGAAAAATTGAAGTGCCTAATTAATCAAAACCAAAACAACAGCGCATTCTTCTCGAAATCATATTCGAGTACTTAAAACCGATCTTTTTCGAACTATGTTTTAAAAAATCTGCTGAATGCCTTAGAAATTTTTATTGATAGAAATACAGTGAAAACAATCAAGAAGAGCTATAGAAAGTAGATAGTTAAATTCACTTTCAATTATTATATAATATTGATGTCATATCTTCTAGTTTATGGTGCTGCGAGAGCTTTGGCTGATTCAAATCGAAGGCTAAAACCGATGATGGATCAAAAGACCAAAAGACGCTTGCAGCAACTGAACAAGAAGATTGGATGGGCAAGACAGAATTGCGTCCCGTGTTCAATGTGTGATTGACTACATAACATCTGGTAGACCATTCACGGAAAGGGTCAAAGCAGCTGACAATCAAGCAGCATATTGTTGAAAAAATACGGCTGTTATCTGACGCAAGAAGGAGAATACAGAAGAGGGAGAAATGGATCAGGGAGAATCAACAGTTTCTCGCTGACCCATCGCACCTCTTCAGCGATATCCCTGTTTCTGTAAAAAAATCCACCCAAGTCCAAGGAGGTAGAGACTTTTTGGAGAGAGGTATACAAGATCCTGAAAACATTAGAGTTAAAAGAAGATACTGACAATATCATCCGCTTCAAGGAGTTTTGCTACAACCTCATAAAATCTGAGAATGTCCATCAATTACTGCCGAACCTTTGGACTATCAATTCTAGTGTGTATAGTGCAGCGGGAGCTTTAACAGATGCAAACCGTAAAAGAACGCCAACGGTTGATCATAAGATCAAAAGACGAATGCATCAACTCAGCACAAAGATAGGCTGGGCAAGTCAGTATGCGTCCCGCATGCAGTGTGCGATTGACCACATAACATCTGGCAGGACTTTCACTGCCAAAGTTCGACAATTCGCGCGCGAACTGCGGATCCGTCATCACACACTCAACAAGTGAAAGCTACTGACCATCAGGCAGCATATTGTTGACAGAATACGAGTACTGTCTAACGCTAGGACAAGTCTAGAGCGGAGAGAGAGGTGGGTCAGAGAAAATAGACAGTTTTTGTCTGACCCATCTCGACTCTTCCAAGATCCTCCAGTTACTGTCGACCATCCGCCCAAACCAGAGGCGGTCGAAGCATTTTAGAGAGAAGTCCACGAAGTGGAGCATCTACTTAAAGAGGGCACAAAGAACATAAAGAGCTTCGAAGAGCTGTTCAATGCCCTCATAACACCTGAGAAAGAATGCCCACCTATCCCTACCGAGAAGGTGAAAACAGTATTACGATGCATGAAGAACTATTCCGCTCCGGGACCAGATGGTATCAAGACCTTCTGGTGGAAGAAGTTTTCTTCAACCCACCAGCATCTGGCCCGCATTTTCACCTCATATCTAAAGTCGGAAGAGCCTATTCCGGAGTGATTGGTGGAAGGGTGCACGATGCTCTTGGCGAAGACGGGCAACTTAGCTGACCCTAAGAATTACAGGCCAATAACTTGTCTGAACACATTGTATAAGATTTCACAGCTATCCTAAATAATAGGATTGTTCGGACAATTGGACCTGTGTGACGAGAGATGTACGAACAACGCGGCTCAAAGAAAGGCGCAGCAGGATTGCGGGAGAACCTGATCATCGATAGATGTGTTTGTAAAGATGCAGCATCCTATCAGCGTTACCTATCTATGGCCTGGATTGATAACCGAAAAGCTTTCGATTCAACCTCCCATAGACTTATCATCTGTCTGTTGGAAAGCTAAATCGTTCATCCACACATCGTAAGGTGCATAGAGAGATTAATGCCGCTTTGGGAAACCAGATTTACTATCTTATTTTTGTTTACTTATTATTGTTTGCTTATTTTTGTTAACGGCTTCGCGGATTTCATCATTCCATCAAGCATCACTAGTCATTCTTCCTACAACCCAGGTGCGAATTGACCGTTGCCCACGGTGAGGCCAACCGTCGGACGGTCGCTCGCTCCAACTTTGTGCGCCACTGGTTGGGCCAGCCAGCTAAATAATAGCGCCTTTGGCTTCCTACCGACATTTGGTCCCATATATGGACCATCTATTAAGATGATACCGGCCAACCTTGTAACCAATGGTAGGGCCACTATTGGCAACCAGTGGTGAAGCCAACCAGACAAATAATAAAAAACCGACCCTAACTGCTAATTGTTGGCTTCGCAATACTGCCATGCAAATGAAAAATACGTATCTAGGTAAGCCAATGTTTATTCAAACAGAATGTAATACAATATTTTGATCAAACTCGATTTTTTCGACCACCTTCACGGTCGCGAAATCGTAACTATACGCTGCAAAACCCTTCAAAATTGCAAAACGTAGCATTTTTTATACAAATATATGTAAATAGAATTTAAATGATCACACTTACTTTGAATTTTCAGGGATTGCAATGATCAACTTCTCTACGCTTCAATTTCCTGAATTTTTTGTATCCTCTCATTTGCTCACCTTTTTCCGGTCATATTCATCAATTTTTACGAGTGACACAACAATTGAACCTCCATATAATACGAGCAGAACAACCGCACTCGAAAGCAGATCTATCGAGATGAAGTAGGTTATGTTCAACCAATGTTACGGGCACATGTTACGTCGACGGACGGGCCAACTCTTTTCCACAGTCGAGCCAACTATAACTTCATGGTCGTTTTGAAATAATGAACCAGAGTATATCCAACGGCCTGCTCCTACTCGGGCCAAGGTTTGACCGACCGCCGGGTGCATCCAGGTGACTTGTGGCTAACCCACTTCTGTATCCAGAGTCAGTCTGACCGCATCCTTGCGGTCGTACCAAACAATCTGCCACAGTTCATCCGATTGTCGGCCCAAATCTGGGCCATAATTGGGTCAACAGTCGGCTTTTCGCCCGCCGTCGACGTCAGTTGCCAACGTCGGTGGGACCATGGCAGTATGAAAACACCTTAGTCGGCCCAACTCTGATTACCTTAGATCGGTTACCAAAGCAGGGCCGACTTTCGGCCGATAGTCAAGCTCTGGCATTTGACCGAATTTCACACCTGCGAACTTCAGTACCACACGTTTCAGTCGCACTTCTAGCAATGATATCGCTCAGCATAGTGATTGCGCCCTCTATATCTTTATTGCGTATTAGCGTCTTCCAAATTGCTCTATCTATGCATTCGTATATCTTATCTTGAAATTAAAATACTAGACGCTTTGAGAGACTATTTCAAGCAATTATTGGAAGGTGAACCTATAGGGCAGCACAACTGCGGACATAGAACACGGTATGTCAGATAACTTGGTTGAAAGAATTAGTGTCTTCGAGATTGGGGATATAATTAGGAACATAAAGAATGGTGAGGCTGTTGCTGTTGTTATAATAACGCTGGAATTACTTAATGCAGTGGCGAATCTCATAGGCTAAGCGAACTGATTAACTTATGTGTCGAGATGGGGGAAGTTCCAGATGACTAGAAAAATTTGATCACAATTTAACTACAATAAGGTGCGATGGACTGTCCGTCCACATTGAAGATTCTTCAGTATTAATTTAAATAACGATTGTCATTATGTTTGAAATATTATACCAATTTTTCACGATTAGAACAAAATTCACACAAGAATGACAAAACTTACAACTGATCTTTATGATATGTTTTGATTGTACACGGATTTAATTAGTTCTATCATTCAGACATTTTTCGTAAACTTCCAAAAACCAGCTTTCAACATTTCGGTGAATTTAATTGCAGTTTTTAGTAGAAGTTAAATGTGTTTTATTTAAATATACTTTGTATATAATATTTCATTATTGTAAGCCTTGAAGTTTTAATTCGTACATCTGAAAATTTTCAAAGAGATACCGTTTTTAGTGTTCGGACAATTTCAAATAATGAGCGTTTAAAATGAAACTATTTTGATTTTGTAATATTAGACAATTTATAGATATTTTGAATTAAACAATTAGTGAATCATCCATTTCGCATGTAAATTGTTCAAATATGAACAATTTTCCATTAAAGATGTAAAAATTATTGCTTTTTAAAATTTGACAATATGTGACTAACAATACTTATGGAAACAGTTAAGATTCATGCTAAGACGGTATGAATTTTAAACCATTATTAGCTTAAAGTTCTTACTGAATATTCAAAACAATATCCATGGAAAAGTATCGCTGCGCTACTACTTGCTCTTCATGAATTTTTACAGCTGACATGCTTTTAATGTACAATAGCGTAGAATTTGACGCATGACAGGTCTCATACTCGAAACTCTAAAACTCCATACTATTATAGTAAGGTAGCCAAGCGAGGGAATATAGTAAGTGTGATGAGCGTAAGCTTACTTCGAACGTTTGTGATCCATACTAAAATAGTATGGTCCTCATGCGTTCAAGGCAACAGCTCGTTTGTACATTAAACGCGTGTCGTTGTTATACTCTCAGAGCATACAGTTTAGACTTCAAATGCATAGTATTATACGTATTTTGTATAGCGTACCTCTACACTAAATTATTATGAATGTGTTCTATCATAGTTTGAAAAAACCTATACTAACGTAGCGTGAGACGAGATCGTACGAGAAAAGTAAGTCTGTTCTCTCAGTGTAGTAACTTGGATTACTTACTCATTTTTGAATTATTTAACTCGTTTCAACAATTTTCAAAACTCCTGATACCTGTTTAAAAATATATGTCACGCATTTTTATCGGGGAAACCGAGAGAAATCCGGGAGACAAAAATTATGAAAATAGTGGCCACCTTGAACATAGAACGATACTAGACAATTCCAGGTATTGTTTCGTTCGATAGCCTAGGGTGGTAGTTTGGCTCCCGTGAGTCGATCGTTGCGGTAGAAAATGTTCGGCGACCGCGAAGTAAATCACCCCCTAATGGAACGACCCGCTAATCTCTGACAGACTGTATGCTACATCAATGATCCTGCTGCCTCGTTGCCTGTTACTACGCTTCCACTGCGTAGTAATATCCCAAATCGTACACGATTTCTGTTCAACCAGAGATACTTTGTTAAAACCTTAATCCCTGGTTTGGCACAACTGAAGAAATTGCAATCGCCGAATGATTCACATCAGCTTTCTGCCACGTACGAAGAATAAAGATTATTATTACTTCAAATGCAATTTTTGGTTCCAGCAAGGCGAAGAAAATGTTGAGCATCTTTGATTCGTTAAAATCGGGTGGATTAAAGTACTCCTGTTTCATGGTTGATGAGAATTTAGGTGACAAGGTTAAATGTTGACCCCCGGGGCATAAATGTGTAAGTGCCAAATTTCTGAAGGGCGTTTTATTGGCTAAGACTAATTTCTATGACGTAATTCATATCTCTGTAGATGATTATGGTCTAGTTCGATTCAGAAGTGGGTCAAAATCCAGGTTTGGTTCTCTTTTTATAAAGAAATTACATCTTTATTTCCGGCATAGGCATGATGAAAAGGTTTTTGAAACCTTTCTTCGTTCCGTAAGGTGGCACATTATATGGCTAATTTACAACTGCCTTAAACAGTGTATGTGTACGCGAGTCGAAGCCGAGTATTGCAAACACGCGAGGGTAAAAAGACGTTTGCCTCCTTGTTTCACACTGTACTTTATATAACAGAGGTATGATTTATAAGTTCATCATGTCTGACATTTGAGGTTAGGTTGACGTGGCTAAAATCATACACGGTCGATAGCAAATGCGCATGTGCGACGTACGATTATGAGCCTATTATACTCTTAGGAGTATTATGGACTCCTGATTGTACTACGCACTCGCTGTCGCTCCTCCTGTTGTTTAAACAGCTACTTTCAGAAATAAGAAGACGCTGATGAAACGCGTATATCAATCCCGCGTTACACAAAAGATTTTATAGGGCAGTTTTCAAGAGTGGTAAACTCACCATCGCGTTGACTTTTAATTTAAACGAGTGATTCTAAGCAGCGATTCCAGCAGCACAAAATTATAAAATACTAGAAATTATTGATAGATTATTCTGAAATACCGATAAGTTAACATAAATTACCGAAAATTTTTGGAAATTTTTGAACCTCCTAAATTTCCGGAAATTCCCAAAATTTAAAAAATTACCAAATTTTCAAAAATTACTGAAATTGAAAAATTATCCGAAATTTCCAAAATGTCAAAAAATTTGAAAAATTACCAATGTTTTCACAATTTTTAAAATTACCAGATATTTTTGAAATTCCCGAAATCACCCAAATTTTCGATAATTTCTGGTATCAATGTCAGAAAAAATATTGCATGGGGCGCATACGTAAACTTTTTTTGTCTCGAGTGAAGTTTGGAGAAGAAGCAGTCGGCTTGCCCGCGTCTCGGCTTCACCTTTATCTTCGGCTCACCTGCGGATAACACTTCGGCTTAACTAGGACTGCGTTTTCTGCTCGCTTATACGTCTCACTGACTGGGCCCGCTTTTTTTTGGGATCCGTTATTTGACAAAGTTTTTTTTGCAGATGGTTGCTTGTTCGTAAGCGCTCCTTCCGCAATTCTATAGAGCGAAGTAATATTTTCAAAGGAATATCTTGTTTCTTTTTAATAAAAAAAAATACGAAAGTGATGCAATTCTTTGAGCGTCAAAATTGTCATTTTTTTGACGCACTGCCGTTCCATTGACAAGAGCTTTTTCCGTAGGCAGTTTTTTCTTTCAGGATCTTCTTTTCATTTTTCGCTAGAGCTAAGTAATAGCTCGGAAGAGATTTTTTGTTTAAGGAAAAAAAAATCAAATTCATTACATTTAGACAGTTTTTGTGTCTCCTGTGAAATTCGAGTTTTGGCAATAACACCCTTATGATTCAGTCCCCTTTATGTATTGCTGCATAAAATAATTTAAAGAATTTAAATTATAAAAAGCAATTCTTTGAAACTCCTGTATAGTTTTTAGAGTGGGGTATATAGGGGCAAAACCAACAAGTTAACATTCATGACCGCGCATGTCTGAACAAGACTGATGATGGTTTTTTATGAAATACAAATATCTTAGGATGTAAAAATGTAATGGTTTGATTGTTTTTTTTTTCATCAAATACATTGCAAAAGTAACTTATAAATATATAAGCAAGAAGAAGTAAAAGATCTTTCTATTTAAAATAGAGATAGCTACGTTATGACTTCTTATTCCTTGACATGCTACTAAGTGCTTCCAGATCATTTTGAAATAGAATAATTCGGTGTACTTTACATGCGTTTTTTTGTTGAGGTTAGAGTTTGATCGTATTATTATCGAACAAATTTATAGTATAGGAAACTTCCAAGCATTTGTTAACTGTTTTCTTAGTTACTATTCCTGCTAGTAAAGCTTCACATATTTTCCAAATTTATTATATGTTGGACTTTGATTAAGTTTAATTTTTATAATCACTTGATGAAATAACGTTTCATTTACGAGTACCAGAATTTGAAATGCTCATGCTGTATGTACTTCAGTTATTGTTTCAAACATTATTAATAATCTCATTTGACAGGGCAGGGCAATATCTGCGCACTGAACTAAGGAAACACCTATTGTACTATACCCTGAAATTAAACTATCCCCTATAAGGTCAGTCTTTATCATAAGGCATAGACTGATCTGCAAGAGATGACATGAAAATCTTCTTTTTCGATAAAATAATATAATAGTTATGATGCACACATTCACAGAGTATGTGATGAGCTGACTCAATATGAAAATCACACTTTCGACAACGAGGGTTGTCTCCAATCCTCATATGGTCGAATGTTTTTTCAGTCGACGGTGTTAAGTAAGTTTCCTACTACAACGTTAATCTGCCTGCTTTCCATGTTCGAGAGTTCTAGTCTTCATAGTGTATGTACCAGATATAACATTCTCGTAATGCCCCTTTTTTCTGGTTTCCCTTCAATATATCGCATGCTTCTCTGAGAGTCATTTATCAATAGCTTCTTTCCTTGAAGCATACGTGATACCACAGCAGGGTTCCAGGCCAATCAGGGCTGTGAAGCTCCCGCCTTACCGAGTGCATCTGCTTTCTCATTACCTTCAATATCATCATGGCAACCTTGATAAGATCTTAAAGGCAACTACAGACTAGTCTGAAAGTAAACTCTTCAAATGTGAGAGGCTTAAGTGTTCCTTGACTGTCAGAACAAACGTTAATGTGCTAGCCTTCATAAGCCCACTTACAAAATTTTCCCAGACAGGCTTCAATAGCTATTATTTGTGCCTGGGTAACTGAAGGAAATCTGATTAGTGCTGTTGATCTCTCAGCCCTGGACTTCTTTCCATAGATTTCAGTCTCTATTCCTAAGGAGTCTTTAGAGCCATCTGTGTACCAAACGAGACCTCCTGGTGTAAATAAATTTTCTCTTCTTCCTTCATCATGTAGATTTGTCACCTCAACATCACTAAGATTGCACTCTACTAGGAGTCTATAGACGTCCGCTGCCGCATAGTTCCTCACGAAAAGGTACCACGGCAGGTTGTCCAGAATTACCTCAGGAGCTGCTGTTGGTGTTGTTTCCCTGGCACCAGTGAATTCCAAGCAGAAAACCCTTTGGAGGCTTTCCAGTTGTTTTATATTACTGAATAGTTCAGGCTTTGGCTACCAAATCGTTGATGAAAATGCTATCATGTGTCTGATTGCCATTGTATATAACCGGCAAGTAATCCTGGGCTTTACCAAGGTTTTTCCCATTGCGCATCTACAGGCCAAAAAAGTCATCCTAGCTTTCATACCATTGCGTGAACGTAGAGTTTCCTCCTTTTAGTAAAATGCATGAGTTCCGTCTTACCTGGGTTAGCGGACAAACAACGGTTGCAACACCATTGTTCTACTATATTGAGTGTTGACTGCATGAGTTGTACAAATGTTGTCCTTATTCTTCCCGGTTACCAGGATCGCCATGACATCTACATACTTGACCTTAGGTGTGAAAACCCGATTCGTTTAAAACAAGGATCAAGTCATCAATGAGAAACGCCCCCTGGAGGATGAAAAAACTCCTTGCTCTGGGCATCCTCTTGAAACTCTGGCCTTTACTTCATTACTATGTAATGAAGTATGCATCGTTCTGCTTTTCAACATGGTGTGCATCCACCTATTTATGGTGTCATTAAATCCGTGTGTTTTAGTAGAACCTTAAATGTATTTGATTAGGGTGTTACTAAATATCCTCTCTATATCTAGAAACGCTGCAATTGCTACTTCACCTTTCCGCATTTTATTATTAATGCGGAAGGTAAACGCATAAAAAGTGTCTATGGTAGATCTGCCTCTTTGAGAAGAAAATTGATTTCTATGGAGAGGTTTTTCTGTTAGAATTTCCGTTTTTATGTAAAGGTCCACTAATTTTTCTAGTGTTTTCAGCATGAATGATGTCAAGCTGATCGGTCTAAAGGATTTTTTCTTATAGTAGGTGTCCTTACTCGGCTTTGGAATGAAGATTGCTTTACCTTCGTCCATGCTACCGGAGTGTATCCCATTGCTAAGCATGACCAAAAAATGCCGCACAATGGACCCACCAAGGACTGAAATCCTTCTTGAATCAATGCATGAAATATTTTATCATTGCCTGTAGCTTTAAATGGCTTGAATGGTTCAATTTCTTAGCCAATTTTAGAATGAGTGACAGTATACGACTGGCTACTTTCCAATCTTCCATTCTAGCTCTGAAAGTTGGTCCTTTCGAGAGGTATTGCTCATGGGCCTCCCCCTTGTTCGTGTAATCCAACTCCAAACCCGGAAAGTGTACCCTCATTAGGTGCTCTAGGATTTAATTAGTCATTACAGCCACTTCGACCGAAGGCAATATCATTGCCTATAGTTGACATGATCGAGTATCATTTTTTAGGTTGGCGCCTGCCTTCTAACTGACTTTGGTTTTTGAGAGAATCTTTATATAGATCTTCTTCAAATTATAGTGTGGCCTGCAGTCGATCTTCTTGAGACTCTCTAACACTCCTGGCTCTGCAGTTATTACAAGTTGGTAACCTTGACTACCCGCCTTGATATCGCTAACCTTCCATTTTCCATCTTTACTGACCTTGAGAGGTCTTTCGCCTTGATCACTTCGATCTTAGCTCCCACCCAAGCTTGTAATCCGCCAACAGCTTCAATCAGCCAAGTTAAAAGCACTTCGTCTGGACAGATTTTCTTCCCTGTTGCCGCTTTAGTTGCCTCGACCTGCTCGTCATCGAGTTTAGTTATTGGGAATCTCTCGGCGACTATGGCCACTTCCAGGTGACTTTGAAGGCGCGGACTATGAGAGACTGTTGTATGTCTCAGCCGCATCTTCTTATGTTTTATCGAGTTGATTAAACAATTGGCGTCTCAACCTCTTCCTAGCAGCTTCCGACAATATAGCACGTCATGGTTTTACCCTTTAGTTTAACCCCCGAGAATCAGTATTGAACATAGGTCCATCCAAGTCCCAAGCTCCTTCTACGCCAATGTTACTCTCATATGGTTCTCCACTTAGTGATTCCGAAATATGCTCTAAGGCTTCTTCAGTAATTTTCATCTTCTCAGAAGAAGATGCTTTTCCAGAGGGGTCGTTGCCGATTCCCCTTAGGTGTTTTTTTATGATTTTGAAAAGAACTTATTTTGTTTCCACGAGTAGCCAAGCAAATATT
The DNA here is from genome assembly GCA_932195095.1 of Andricus curvator. NCBI lineage: Eukaryota > Metazoa > Arthropoda > Insecta > Hymenoptera > Cynipidae > Andricus > Andricus curvator. The sequence goes on along the minus strand of CAKNYM010054316.1, from coordinate 197,428 downwards.
CGGTCAATATCTACAGATCTCTGCTTGAAGAAATGGGGCAATTTTTTTCTGAGAGGTCGCCCGATATCCCAGAGACTGCGTATGTGTTACCACACCCTGATAACATTTAGCCCTCGAAACGGTAGTTCACGTCTTCGCATAGGGAGACCTATGTTGGAAATTAAGAAAAACTCGATTTTCGCTACTTAGTCGAATTCACGCTGATACTTCCACCCTATTAACTACGAGCTCTCACGCATCAGGTCGTCCTCGCTGTGGCTTGTGGGCCGTCGCTACCCGCGAAAGTTCTTAGGCCGCCTCAACATGGCGTTCTCCTTGACCAGGGCAAATTAACTCCCCACTGTGAGGAGTATTCGAGTTCACGCGTCCCATATAAGAGGGTTTTTAACGTTATGTTCCTGTCAGACAATTTCCCATTCTTCAGTTGTTACAATTTTTTTCTGCATAATTCTCCTTCTACAACGTAAATTTTTAGGTCGTGAGATTATAGCAGCATTTATCCAATAAAATAGCCTATTTGTTGTAAAGAATATTAAAAATGAGTAAGGAATAGCACTGTTATTTGCAAAGTCACTTTTTCCCAGGCAGCTTGTGTTATTCCGGTCTACCCTAATTAAGTAAACAAAAATTGCACTCTAACTATGGAATGTCGAGGAAATTAATTGAAGTCTTTAGACTGAATCAAGAAACAACGCACTTTCTTCAGGCAAGATATTTTCAAATGAAATAAGTCTTGATAGAAATCCCTTTTAGTCTGAATTTTTGTCGTGATTTCCACAGTTCAGTATATCGTTTACTTAAAAAATACTTTCAGTATAATTTTCTAAACGTCAAGTCTATAAGATTAGTGGTGGGGGTATTTCGGAATAATTATAAGAATTGAGACTTGTACAATACACTACTTCCGAAATACCAGCTGATTTATTTGTCAAATAGAAACAGTTTATGTATCAATATTATAATTTAAACACTTATTATTTTCTGTAAAACATCAAAATAAAAAAGCAGATTACTCAAAAATACCAGTGGTCATATATGGTCATTGATTATAATTACACTTTAATCAGAATTTACACAAAATGATAGATATCCAAGGAAAATCATTGTTTTTGAATTAAAAACAAAAAGCCATTTCTAGTTCTCATCGGACTCTAGTAAATCATAGAAGCAGCAGTTGGATGAAACGGACTTTCCATTGTTACATTCTCATCACAATGATTTTATATCGGATAACTTTTGAAAGACTATTCGGATTCGATTGTACTTTGGTACACTTCTTAAGGGTGTGAAAAAAGCATGAGTTCGTGAGCCAGCTATTTTGGATAGAAATTCAAAAAATGAGAGCATTTTAAAAATTTTTTTGACCATTCTTTTCAAGATTTGAAAATTCTATGTGCAGCTTTTCGTAGTACTCGGAAACACAAATAATTTATCCTTTGGACTTTTTTCGATAGAAGGAAAATTATATTATGAGAGTTATCGCATTTTCAAAATAAAAAAAAAAAAACGAAAATTAACATTTTAAGCACGATATGAGAAACAGTCACGGAGAGAAAAACGTTGGTTTTAGAAAGCCCTACAAGATTATCATAACAACTTTCTGAATTTTCTTGAAAAATCGAAAATTCAAATTTTGATCGCACAAAAAATAATAAATTATTACATTCTCATCATAATGAGAAGGTATTGGTTTTATGGGGAAGATAATGTCGCGAATTCTATCAAATTTCGACGGTTTGAGGCCCCCTGAGTCAGAAAAAATAGTTTTTACCTTGGTGTCTGTCTATCATTGTCGTTGTCGTCGTTGTATTTCGTTTTTAAAACAGAACGCATTTAAACTTTGCGAGTGCCATAAGCACACATTTTATATTGTTTCTTTGAACATGAAATATAAGTACTTCTGGTTACTTTCTGTATATGTGTATAATCCTAATAAATTTACTGTAAATCCCAATATTATCATCTCCCACTCAAACCCACAAATCATAATTTTAACCTCAACATAAAAAAGCGAATATCTCTTAAATTAGAACCGGCCATGAGGGGCTTTTTCATGTGGACGCCCACATTTTATCGTTAAACTTATTACTAAGTAGAACTACGGAAAATTGCTGACATGATGACCAGAGTAACAATAAGGACCCTCATTTTTTCAGAATGAAGAATACTGTTTGACAGAAAATTTCGTGAAGTGTGTCTTCTTTCTTTTTTTACATTCTCATTCTAATGAGAAGGTATTGGTTTTATGTAAAAATTGACATAGTCGGTTTTGATCAAATCTCCACGTTTTGAGACCCCCTGAGCTAGAAAAAACGATTTTTACGAAGGTGTCTGTCTGTCTGTAGTCTGTCTGTCTGTCTGTAGCCACGATAACTTTCGAAAAAATGATCAGATTTGATTGAGCTTTGGCACACTTTTTTATGGCCGAAAAATAGAGAACGAGTTCGTTAACCAGCTATTTTGGATGAAAATCCAAAAAGTGAGCACATTTTGAAAATTTTTGAGACCACGTTTTTGGAAGATTTGAAAATTCTATGCACGGTTATTAGTAATACGCAATATGACGAACAAAATATTCTCATGACTTTTTGTGATAAAAAAAAATTACTGGAGTTATAGCATTTTCAAAATTCCAAAAAACAAACGAAAATGAACATTTTAAGCCGAAAAACGCACGATGTGAAAAAAGTCAAGAGGAGAAAAACGTTGATTCCTGAACACCCTATAATATTTTCATAACAACTTTTTGAATTTTTTGAAAAATAAAAAATTCAAATTTTGATCGCACAAAAAATTAATGAAAAATCAAAAAATCCATTTTGCTGTAAAACTATGCAAGATACCAGAAAAGGTCATCTCACCAAAATTGTGCACCTAAAAAAGATCTACAAATTTCTTATCATTCACTTTTTGATATGACGCGTAGTTTTTGTTTTATTCGTAAAAAACAGCATTGAAAATAGAAAAATCAAATTTTCAAACTAATATTACCAGCTACGAAAAAATGACCAAAACAAAATTTGTTCATCCAAAAAAGAGGTACAAATTTATTGTGACTCATGTTTCGATAGGATGCGTGGTTTTTGTTTTATTCGTGAAAATAACATTGACAGTAAAAAAAATCAAATTTTTGAAAAAACAATGCAAGGTACGAAAACATATAAATGAACAAAAATTGTGCATTCAAAAAAGACTTACAAACCCGTAATCAAATTTTGTGGTAAGAATATATTCAAAATGAAAAAATTAACTTTTTTGATAAACGGCACAAGCTAAAATAAAATGTTAACTAATAAAATTTGTCGCCTGAATTATATCATTACTTTTCATTTGAAATCAAATACAAATTTAGTAATTTGTATATGAAGAACATATAACACGAAGCACAAAGTGCGCGCTCAGTGTATTTACCAAATCGCACGCCGTAAGTGCGCTCAAACTTTTTTGTTTCTATCATACGGTTCAAATGATTTTCAAATCAAATATCGAGCGCGAAGCGCGAGTGTCTGGATGAGAATGTGTTCCTTAAGGTCGATAGAACCTTGAGTAAATAAAGTTCCTTTTCAGTCTAAAATAAAAATAAATTTAACAATCTCTTAATATGTAGAGGTTTTAATAATTTTATAATATTTGCAAACAAACTTTTTCTTTTCATCGAAGTCGAACACGAAGTTCAAAAATCTAGAGGAGCCTAGCGTAAAGCGCGATGCAAATACGCCCGAGCGCGTAGCGCGAGGTGAGTACATAATCGAGCGCGAAGCGCGAGATAAATATACTATCGAGCGCGAAGCGCGAGATCCAACAGTCGCGCGCCCTAGGCTTCGGATGCCATTTGAATGTGATCAGTGTGATCACTGTCGTCAAACAAAGTTGTAAATCATATCTCACAAAGGTGACAGGTAAATTAATTTTTGTCAAAAATATTTGTATGTCGTAAACATATCAAAATGTACATGTGCAAACTAGAGAATATAATAAAGCTGCTATTTTACGCAGTGAAACTATTAGTGAAATGAATAAAATTCTTCTATTTCCAAGGATTTTGAGAATTAGAAGAAAATGATTTTAAAGAATTTTTCAAGTTTTGAATATAAGCCAAAATTTAGTTCAAAAATAAAATTGGTTGATTTTCATTAAAATAGTGAGGATGTGGGTTATTAATTCTGTTCGATATTAAATTTTTTTGTATATTTTTCTTTTACTTGAATATAAATAAAAAATATTTTGAAGTCAATTAATGCAAAATTCAGACTTTCTTAAAAAATCTTTAATTTCAAACACTGATTTCTCAAATTTTGATGTAAAATTGTTCATTGGATGTTAAAAAACTGTAAACAAGAAAGAAATCCGATTAGAAAACAACGTTCAGTTAAAACTGTTTCCACCGCATCGTGAATTTTATTTTAAAACAATGAAAAAAAATTAATTGAGAAATCAACCGTTTACCGTTACAGATTTTTCCGTAAGACTACTTTGTGGAAAAATTTCGTGGCGCTGTACTGTTTATGTCTAGTCCGCCTTGAGTCGACACTGGTGCGCCACAGGCTGACTGTCCAGGGCTAGACTAGGATGTAACGCTTGGATCAACTAGTTTCTAGGCAGATCGTCTATTTTGATAAGAAATAATTAATAAATTAATAATATAATTATTTTTTATTACATAAAAGTCTAATGTATAGATTGTGCAGTTAATTAAAAATATAAAAAAAAGTTTTGTTTTATGTTGCTATAATCTTGTCCCGTCGCCTTAACACACTCGGCCATCTAAAAGTTAATTTTTTTTTCATTTTTGTCGGATATGAATTTCAATTCATGACATCGTAATTTTTATTTCAATAAAACATGAACAACTTTTATATATTAAAAGTGCTTGATGTGTGAATAAATCATTGAGAATAATAAAGTTTGTATGATTATACTTGCGATTAGGCTAGGAAATAATTATTGTTTATTATTTTGAATAATTAATGCCTTAGGCTTAATTATCATTTACGCACTCAATAAATAATTAAAATAAATTAAATAAATCACTTATGTCAAAATTTGATTTTCTGGAATTTATTAAAACTTTACTATATAAATCAATTGAAAGAAAATGTTTTTAAACATTCTTTAACAAAAATCGTTGTTAAGAATACAGATCATATATTAAGATTTCAATCACCTTCAATAATTATTGTTTATTATCTCAAATATATGATAGTGTACATTTAATTATTACTTGAGAATGTATGTAATTATGTCTAGAAACTAGCTAAAATCTGGACAGTCTTCATATATTCAAATTCGTAACTAACTCCTACATGGCGCCAAGACTGGGACCAGACAGCAGAAAGGTTTGAATCAAACAGGTAGCAAAACTGGACAGTGCCAGTTTAGCGCCAGGCAAGTATTGCGTACATGTATTGCGTACATGTGTATATGTACCTACAGGTCTCCAAACGAAAATTAAGGGGGATTTTTCGAGATTTTCCAAATACTTCTATAAATTTGAAATAATTTGGCCTTAAACTTTCTTTATGCTGCTTTTCCTTTCTCAGGCCAAAAAACTTTGACAATGGGACATTTTCTCTCCGTAGCTACATTAATTTTAAACATTTTCTCATACATAGCCTCATAAATTTCCCTTTATTTCCTTTGAATGCCTGTGTAGTCTGTATGTATAATATATTTGGAGCCGTGCGATTGACATTTGGATAAAGACCAATTTTTCAAAATTCTGTTTTCAAGTGTTTCGAGCAATTTCGGACATTAACAAACGATAAATATAGTCTCCATATAGTCTAGAACTAAATTTATTGTTGTTCTTTATCAATTAAAGACATACGTGGTTTTGAAATTTACGATTATTTACAATTTTGTAGGTTTTACGCGTGTACAGTTTTACGATGTAGGATATAACCGTGTTTAGTTTAAACTTAGAATATTTAACTTGTTAAAGAAACATTATTGAATAAAGTTCTGCGTACATAATTTCGCAAACAGATTTTAATTGCGTAGGATTGCTCATCGCCTTGAATAATAACGGGAAGGGGGGGGGGGGATTGTTACAAAAGTTGATTATATGATATCTGTAAGATGTTTCAAAAATGTTTCTAGTGAATAACTGTGTGAACCCCTATATGAAAAAGGCCCTTATGAAGGTCCACAATGATGCCGGTTATGTGAACAGATTTCTCTGAACATTGAGTAGTGGTAAATAAATGTTGTTTCCAACTATGTAATTTCTGTTGATTTTCCTTGACTTCTTTTGAACCGAAAAGATGAAACATTTCGTAAGTTAATATACACACTCAGAAAAAAAGATTCTTTGTTTAGGACCTCGTTTTTGGCATTTTAAATCAGGGAAGTTGTGCAATCAACTAACTCTTCCCACCTTTCTGAGGTTCCTGCTTTACAATGCTTAACGCCAGAACGCCTGATTCTTTTTGTAGCATCTGGAAAAGGGATATGACGTGCATGCGTGCAGAGTCGCAAGAATTTACTCAAAAACTGAATATAACATGCATTAAAACTTTAGATGAAAGAAAACATTTGACTGGAAACAAAAATGATTTAAAAAACAGACCATATTTTAACGAGAACAACAAACATCCACACATAAAATCGAGTCCTTGATGGCCTCCAATTAAACTTTTTTTACATGATAATAACACAATCAAAAACGTAATTCTTTTTTTAACTTTAACCACTTTCTTTTGAAAACCTAATGAACTTAGAACTCCTAAGCTTGAAAAATTAACTTCGCTTTTGTCGATCTGTAATATTTAAGTTATTTAATGCATTCACCTCTTCCGCCCCAAAATCCTTTCACTAATCGAAGTCATTTTTATCAATAGTACTCACTGCTCGCATTCGAAGATTCATTCTCCTCTTCATCAGTGAGCTGCTGAGTAGTATCGTTCTTTAAATTTATTTCAACTACATCATCATCAAAATATTCTGTTTGTAGAAACACGACTTCTACTGATTCTGATTAATTTAGATGACCCTTTCTTTAATTCAATAATCTTATTTTCTGTAACTATGGAGAGTCCTTTATTGTCTCAGACCTTGTCCTTTTGATTTTGTAGGTATGGCTGCTCAATATTCAGGTCATTTGTACAAAGATTGCTTTTGAATTTCATTTCCCTCTTTTATTAGGTTATTTACTGCTGCACAGGCCCTTCAGATCCTCGTCATGCCTGATTTTGTTATATATATACTATGATGTACTAAAGCTATGATAACTTTTCCGTAGTCATCATTTGAATGCTCTTAATATTTATGACACTCCTGGAAGATTACTTGATGATCCTTCAAAGCCAACTTTCTTACTGATAGTAAATTTGAGCCAAGACTAGGTACACAGAGAACATCAATCCCGAGTCTGCCCTCATCAAAAAATGAAAATCATGTTATTTTCAATCACCCTACCCTCCACTAAAAGGCCGATATTCACGCGAGCATAACCATCCCAGTGAGTATATGCTTCAGTTAATAGATTTGGAGCATATTTGCAAATTACGTTCCATGATTTGTCCTTGATTATTAAGAGTTCTATTTTCTACTTTACTAGTTGATAATTTTTTTTATTCATCTTATCCACTGAAAAGTTCGCCTGATGTACACACACACACACACACACACACACACACTGTCTCCTTAAGTTTCCTTCACTATAACTTTTTTACACTTAAAACTAAACCTAAGTCTTTGGGTCTCTAGGCCCATAACCTGTTAGAGAAAACGAAATTAGAGATCAGAAAATACGCAGAAGGAGATTATATTTATTTCAGAAATGAGATTCGAAGACAATCAGAAGAAAATTCGGTTCGTTTCTGCCTAAAACTGTTCAAATATTGCATTTGTCTACAATAATTGTTGATGAATTTAACAAATTATATCAGATGACAAAAAAAATTAATGTGCATCACAGGCAATGAGATTCGAAGACAATCGGAAGTAAATTCGGTTCGTTTCTGCCTAAAACTGTTCAAATCATGCATTTGTTTATATTATTTGTTGATAAAGTTAACAAATGATATCGGATACCACATTTTCATGATCACATTTCACCTTGTTGCTCTGAACGAGCGATTTCGATGCATAAATATACTTTACAAAAACATAATCTATCATACTGGCTATTTGTTGCAAATATGTGTTTATAACAAATAACTTGACATGTCAACAAATTTGTTTTTTTCCATCGACCCTTATGCATCAAACCTGAGGCCTGATGCCACTGAGAAAAATTTTCACAGATTGCTTAATTTTTTGCAAGAAAAAATTGAAAATCGATGAAGAATTGTGACCTACAGGTTATTTGGAACACCGTTTTTTCATTTCGCCCCACTGTGAGACGGAGTGAATACAGGACGATGTACATGTAAGGTATAAGAGATGCTAAGGTTGGTTCTTTCTAGCCGTATTATATTAGTAATAGTGTCTAGAGAACGTGTGACGCAACGGTATATCGTGTCTTACTGCTACGCGTAAGTACAAACGTGTAACACAAGGATAGCAAAGCGATCAGACAATGTTGAGTAAAAATGAAAATTAGCTATATATGTACAGAAATTAAGGGAGTAATTAATATAGAGGTTAGTTAGTAAAATAAGTTTTTTGCATGAACCTCGACTTTTTTTTATAGCGCTGATACCATCAATGTCGGTTCTAAAGTGCACATTAAGGGGGTATTTCTATTTGACCAGACCAAAAAATAATTGTTTTTTTTTATTTTTTGATAGTATATAGTATGTGGAATTTGTACGCAAAGGGATTTGTTTGGTTCGGACTTTTTAACGAAGCCGCAGCAGGGTCAACTGCGCAGAGCGGAGAGTACTCAGCCGCACGCCGTGGAGGGCCGCCTCGGCTGTGACCGCAGACAGGTCATAAATGTGTATAATAGAGTAATTGTTCCTCTCAAATAGGTTTTCCTTTCCCAATACGATGTTCCGAAAGCATTTATAGATTTGTATCCATGGTCTAGTCAAAACTTTCAGTGTAGGTCTGAATTTCCAGTGTCACGCTACATGTTGAGCAAGTAGTTTTTCTCAAAACACGATTTTTTAAAATGGCTGCCATGATTCCGTCAAAACCACTGGACCGAATAAGCTCAAATTTAAAGGATATATTTAGCAGATGTTTAGCTATAGCTCGACCTAAAATGAATGAAAAATAACGGTTTTTGAATTTTTAGTACGTCAAAAACTACCCCAAAAAAAGTCAAAATTCGCAAAAAAAAATTCAAATGGGCGTTATTTTGTCAATTTTAAATATTTTGGATTTGTTTTAGTACCAGCTATAGCCGTACTCGTATATTTCAAGAATCTCTTCGATTTTTTTGTTTCGGATGACCTGGAGCAGCTGAATCATGGCAGCCAAGTGAGGGTGTCGTTTCCGAGACACATTTTTTGAAATGCGACAGCGCCCCCTATTATTTTTTTTAATGGTAACCATTTATTTTTTCAGTTTAAGATCTGTTTAAAAATACAAAAAAACTTCCATTCAAAAATATTAACAATTGTATTTTTTTATGAATTTTTGAAGAACGCCTGAAAAAAGCTCGGTCAAATAGAAATACCCCCTTAATGGTGTTTTTTATAATGAAGAACATTTAAATGAATATGCGTTTATAGTAAAAGGTTTATAGTCAAAGCCAGAATAATAATATTTTTTAAATCGGAAGTGTGTTTTTGAGTGGTTGAATGCTTGGCAAGGGCAGTGGTAGTCTTATTCTTGTCGCAAAACCTTTTGTGTTGTTTCATTATTTGTTCGATAAATGACAGACGGAGTTGTTGTTAAATGACAGACAGAGTCGAAGTTTTAAATTAAAGTTTTTCTTACCATCTAGTATCATTTTGCTTCATACTTTACCAAATTTTGTTTAACTCAGTCATATAATTGTAACGATTCACTCGAAAAATTTACTACAATGTGAATACTTTACACTTCACCGTTATTACAGTCAAACCTCGTTTATCGGGACGCCCTCGAAATGTAAACACCTCGTTTATCGGGATTCGGAGGGGTCTCCCACTACTACCCCCAGCCTCAAAACGGGTTGCCATGACACCTTGCTGTGTTGTTATTTACGGGTTATGTTAGGTTATGTACAACGCAAGAAGTGCATGTGATCAAAAAGAATTTTAAATTTCCGCTACTCCCACCACGCTCTCACGTTACCCCACTTCAAGTGCTTATGTATAAGGAGCGGTGGTTGGAAGGGAAACAATATGTCCCGATAAACGAGGTTGCAAGATCCCGATAAGTGAAGATCACGATAAATGAGTGTCCCGATAAACGAGGTTTGACTGTAATAACAATCTGTCAACTCTCTAAAATTCTTCGATCCTACTTTTGTTTAATTTTCCATTTACAATACATACGGTTCATTCATTTGATTTAAGCAACGGTTACATATTTATGGTGGCATTTACCACCCCAGGTATAATATTCTGATGATAACTGTAGACGCACGGTCGAAACGTCAAATGATGCTGTGAGATCTCACAGAATTTTTATCAAATGGAGCTTCGACCTGTAATCTACACTTGTAATTTTTTCACAACCACCTTCAAAGTTAGTTAATTTCACAACTTCCCTGATTTGAAATTCCCACAACTAGGAAGCGTGGTTTTTTTTGGGCCCGGAAACATGGGTTCAGCGCGATAGACGGGAGGAGGGGACATTCACCTGCCCCCATTTGTTTTTGGACACAAGTATTGGAAGATTTTAAATATTTTGTAAGCAAAAATCTAAAAAAAAACCTTTCGAGACTTTTAACTCCAACGCAAAAGGAACACCAAGGCAAAGTATCAAGTCAATATTCTTGAGTGACCTATTCGAAAGTATAAACAAACAAACATTTGGGGGGGGGGGGGTGAGTCATGCCAACGCCCGGCAAGTCACATTTTCCGCATGTCACATTGCGGCGAGTCACTTGCGTGATGGATCCAGAGAGCTGTCATTCTTGAGTCGCTCCATGTCCTCAAGACAGACGAGGGCTTCGCTGGCCTCTCGGTATGATTTCGTCGTGGCCTGTATTCTCACGCTCATATGGCGTGTCCACATTTGTGATTTACCGCGGTTCTACTGGGGACTAGTTTTATTTTCATGGATTCTATGCACTCTAAAAATATATCAATGAAATATACAAACGAATTGTTAATTTGATATTTCTTAGTTTGACAGCAATTTTTCATATCATTATTTTCAAATGTGTGTACAATATTCTATTTCATTAAATGGTGTTTCGTATTATAGATGTTAACCTTCACAGAAAAAACAAAGTGTGAAACTAATGCTAATTTCAGGATACCATTTCCCTGCAACAAAAAATAACCTTGGTAGTGACAATGGTACCATTACACAAGGTATCGTTTCCCTCGGACTGGGGTACGAAACGTCACCTGCTGTCAATTTTTTTACAGTTTTACGGCAAAAACAATAGACGCTAGTATCGTACCCGAAGTCCGAGCAAGATGGAACTCCATCTTAAAATTAGCTACAACAAACTTCATTCCAAAGTGTTTGGTACAATACGCCCCCCCCCTTCCCCTTATGATTAGCGACGATAAGCGATTCTATGCAATTGAAATCTGTTTGTGAAATTCTGTACACCTAACTTTACTCAAGAATATTCATTTAACAAATTATTCTAAGTTGATACTAAATACGGTTTAATTTCATATCGCAAAACTCTTCACAAGTAGAATTTACTGAAAGAGGTTTCCAAAATAGACCTTCAAATATAAGATTCTGATAAGATTATAGAAGCATGTGACCTCAAGCCAGTTTTCCATATCATAAATTTTAAAACTACGTATCGTCTGCCAAAATCCGAAAAATATAGTATGTACTATATGGAGATGAATATTTTGACAAATTCGTTTTGTATTTAGGATAGGAAAAACTAAATGAGGAGTCAAATATCAAATGGGCGTAACCCTCACTTTTTTCGAAATTTGTTTTTTTTTTGCGAAAAGCATTCTTTAGAAGTATGTCCTCATTTTGCTATATATAACACATTTTTAGTTGCATGCGAAATATTTTTTACTAATTTTCAAAAAACAAAATTCCCATCATTCCCATTGATAAAATGGCAACGTTTTTGGAGGCCGTCTGAAATTTCAGAAATGTAGGTTACGCCCTCTTGATTTTTGACCCTTAAAATGGTCTGGAATATTTGTCATTCTATTGCTTATAAAACTATTTTTTTCGCGAAAGAAGAAATTATTTTTGCATATTCTAAATATTTATGGATCAATGTCCTAAATTGCTCGAAACAATTAAAAACAGAATTTAGAAAAATTGGTCTTTATACAAATGACAATCACATTAGATCCAAATACATATTTCCAAGATCCAAGTACATACAAACTAAAAAGGAATTCGAACGAAACAAAGGGCAATTTTTTCATATTTTCCGAGGTGAAACTGAGTTATGTATGAGAAACACTACGGACAGAAGATGTCAAATTGTGTTTTGTCAAAGTTTTTTGGCGTGAGAAACGAAAAGCAACATGAAGAAGGTTGCCTCACGTTTCTTTTTGTCCTTTTTGAGATGAATATAAAATAGTGTCATAGTGTTAACATTATGCTATACTGCTCGATAATATTTAACTCTTTTTTATGCCAAATTATTTTGAATGTATGTAAAAATTTGGAAAATCTCGAAAAATGTCTCTTAATTTTGTTTGGGTATCCGTACGTTCATACAATCATGCAATGGGTCCATATCATCTCACATGCGGCAAGTCTCTCTGCGGCAAGTCACACCTGCGGCATCTCTACCTAGCGGCATCTCTCACCAGTGGAAAGGGGAGCAATATTATTTCTGTGTCTAGTCACAGGGGTGCCTTCCCGCCCCCACGAGAGGTTGGAAAAGGGGTAGGGGGTTGACCAACATTATTTCTTCGGCCAGTCACAGGGGTGCGGTGAGAGATGCCGCAAAAATATCAAATTTTACTGTGAAAAATTCCGCGCGGGAGAGAAGCCGCTAGGTAGAGATGCCGCAGTTGTGACATGCCGCAGAGAGACTTGCCGCATGTGAGATGATATGTCCCCCTCTGAACGAGCTGAAGAAAGGGTTAGTATTCCAGACAATTTCGTAATAATAGACATTTTTATATTAAAATAGAATTTTTTTCAATACAATATATAGTATAACTCACGGTGCAGTGAAAACAATTTTAACTAAACGTTGTTTGCAAATCGGATTTTTTTCTTGTTTACTGTTTTTTAGCATTCTGCGAATAGTTTTACATTAAAATTTGGAAAATCGGTCGTACCTTCTTTTTGAAAAAAGGGTGCACTTCCAAAAAGTATTTACCTCCGATTGATTTGAAACTAAGTATACTCACGTATTTTTACTCGCTGATTACGAAAATGATAGTAAAAATGCCTGAAAATTTTATTTTCAAGGTCTAAACACCAAAAAACGGCGTTTGGATAATTTTTTCACTATGGTTCGATAACTATTGGTTTGAGAGGAAAAAGTCCCAAATAAAAGTTGTAGTCTTAAAAGAATACGTCGTTTATACTCCTCAAGCTTATCACCTAAATCTCTTATTTTTCGAGAAAAATAGGATAATGTTCCAACAAGTATATTTTGCCAAAACTCATTTAAATAAAATTGTTTAGAGGTTCAGCCAGGGCATTTAAGGTCTTAATATGAATTTTCTCATTCCTCAATTTTAAAAAAGTACCAATTAAAGGCTAAAATAATTCTTGGATTTCTTTTCTGAAATAAGATGCAGAGGATTCCTTCTACAATATAAAGAGAATATTTTCCGTGATGAATAAATTGATAATATTTATACAGGGTGACATAAAAAATTTTGAAAATTTAAAATTCACACTTTTCATAGTTTACAGATCACTACAGTATTTTAAAATGTGTTTTAGCTATAATTTACCGAAAAAGGACGTCAGCTATCAAAAAGGTCTTAAGTTGTTCAATGTGGACTTTCGTAACAATTTTACGTTTTTCTAAGTTTTGATAGGTTTTGGTTACCGATTTCATTAACTTTTTAATTAATGAAAATAAGACGTAGTGTGAATAAGGATAGGAGTTGTACCTTGGCTAATTGATTAAAATTATATAAATTAAATGTAAAAATAATGATAACAGAATTGAGATAATACACTGAGTTAAAAAGCTTAAAAATTTGACTCTTTTAAAATGTATTTATTTCAGAGAATATTCTCATGATATTGTAGGAGAAATTCTGTGCATATTATTCCAAGAATAAAAATGTTTATAGGCTATTTCAAACCATTTATTTTAATGAAATTACAAATTTCCGTATTTTAAGCCCGATAATAACTTCAATATTTTTGCTTTTTCATAAAAGTCAGGTTTCGGCTTCTTAACTTTATTACTTCATTACTTTATTGCTTTATTACTTCATTACTTTATTACTTTATTACAGCGCGTTTCTATTAGCAGAATCCCAAATCCTAAACTCAAAGTTCGTTAAACCGACGGTAAGATGGGTTTGAACTCCTCTTGCTGAATTTCTCCAGGTATTTTTTAGCAAATCGTGTCATGGTTCTCTGAAATTTATGAATTGCAGTGACTCTTTTTCAATTTTTTGACAAAGTTCCACGTAATATTCTAACGAACAATGTGAGATTTTTATTATTTAAATTAAGTCGAAATTGTTAAATTATTCGATTCCACGATTAAAAATGCTTTCATTGTTTATACTTTTGGATATTGTTTATATGCATTTAAACTTCAAAGATGCAGTGAAAACTTTTCTAATATGCAGAATAGAACACTTATTATCTGATACAGTTGTAAATACAGAAAAATAAGTTTTTCTTCAATTACAATTTTTACGGTATTTATTACATTAATATTTTTGAAAAATTCTCGTTTTCACCTTATTTAATAAACGGTAAAAGATAAAACATTTTTGTGAAAGAATACAAATGTGCCATAAAGTTCCCTATAGGGTGGTGAGTTGAAAAATGTCATCTTCAAAAAACGGCTTTCAAAATATTTTTACATACCGTCAACCAGACTTAGTATGGATGAAGCTGAATCATTGTAGGTCAAATAGGTTTTAATTTTTTTTGCGACTCGTGAAGTTTTTGAAACTTTTCACTCGGTAAGTTTGTAGCGTGAAGTGTATAGGTATGTAAATGCGAACTTTTAAATTTCACCAAGAAGTCAGAAAAAATTTAAAAATTGGTGACTGTCGAATCACTAAGGCAAGAATTATCAAATCTTCTCCTTGAATCTTTTAGAATCGAAAATAAATATAAAAAATATTCGAAGGGGGCTTCAAGCAAGTTTTGATATGAAAGTGCTAACTTTTTAATTTATAGTTTTTTCTTGTATTTCTGCCCAATGTATGATCTCGTATTTTCAGGGCGGAAGTATGGATCAATGTAAAAAAATTAAATTTTATAAAAATTATGTTTAATAAATTTTCTGGACCCCACGTCGTTGCAAATTGAAGGAGTTCGTCATCAACCTTCATAACCATACAATAATAATTCTTTCAAAAAATACATTAAAAATAATATTTTTACATAATGAAAAATATAAAAAGTGTAACATACAAACTGTTCAACAAATTGTCTTTATTGATATACTCTATAATGACAGCACAAAGATTTCTGTATAATCTTGACCGAAGAAAAAGAGTTGTATATACTTTTATGATGAAACAAAAATTTTGATTCATAATTACCTCATCAGCAGTGTAAATATGGCTTAAACTTTGTTTATTAATAAATTTAAAGGAAAATTTTTGGTTAAAGCGGTTCTTCATTTGTGATTGCCATACGACAAAGCGAATTTGAAACTCTGCTGTCCAAAACTATAATCTAGTATGACCTGTGGGTTACAACTTAATGGCGCCTTTTCTTTAAAAAGTTTGGAAAAATATTATTCACCTTCAAATTATACAAGTATATGCATATCCACTCCGTAAATTAATTTATACTTTAAATTAAAAAAGGGATAATAAAATGATTGTGTGATGAGGAGAAGGTTAAGGAATCCTAAAATTAAACAATTGTTTGATGTCGGCGTGATTTACCATACAATTTTAATTGTAATTTCGGATTAGTCCAGAGGTAGAAAAACAAACAAAAAGATTGTATAGGAAATGTAATGTATAATTATAATTCAAGAGTCTATGTTAGAAAACGCTCCATTGGAACTTAAAATTAAATAAACAGGGATATTACATTTTTTTGGGGAAAATTACTAAAGATCCCCATGTCAAACCAGCTTCACTGAGATACACGATCACATAATCCTCAAAAATCAGAAATCCTTGCTCTCATTTAACCCAGTCAATAACGGTTGGCATCGTACCTGTTTAGTACTGCACCAAAAAAGAGTCCGAGTGCTGGCTGGCAACCGACTTAGAAATTCTGCTGAGTGTTGGCTTAGAACTTTCTCAGTGCAGAATCCGAATGCTAGCTTGCAGCTAAGCTAAGAGTTATGCCGAGGGGTAAGGCAGTACTGATTTAGTACTGCACCAGTACAGAGTCCAGGTGCTAAATAAAAACCGGCTTAACGATTTCTGCTGAGAGTTGGCTTAGTACTTCCTCAGTACAGAATCCAAGTCCTGGCTAGCAACGGACTTAGCAGTTCTAGTGAAGTTTGACACGATACTGGCTCAGTAATGCTCCAGTAGAAAGTCCAAGTAGCATCAGTAGTACAGAGTTCAAGAGCTAGCTAGCAACCGACTTAGGAGTTTTGCTGAGGTTTGGCTTACAGCTTCCCCAGTACAAAGTTTAAGTGCTGGCTAGCAACCGGCTTAGGAATTCTGTTAAAGATTGGCGCGGTACTGGCTTAAGAGTTATGCCGATGGTTAAGGCGATACTGGTTTATTACTACTGCAGCATAGATTTAACTACTGGCAAACATCCGAGTTTGGAAATTAGCCGGCGGTTGGCGTGGTACTGCACTGGTTCAGTAGTATCCCAGTAAAGAATAAAATTTCGAAATTTTGAACATCCTAATTATCTAAAATGTATGTATGGAACATTTTGTATGGTCCTCATCTTTCAGAATTGAAGAAAAAAAAATTGTTAATATAATGAAAGCTTGATCGTATGAGAAAAATTCTCATTTTTATCACCTAACAATTGAAGAGTAGCACAGCAAGTCGAATCAACCCACGTGCGGCCTATATTCAAGAGAGACAATAAACGTTTTATAAAATCTAATTTTTAATTCAATTAACACTGAGAACTCCATTTCTAGATTGTTAGTTGCTGAATAAAAGGGAAAAGGGTTTCATTTGAAAAATCCAAGCAGTTCCAAGTAAAGCTTTTAGTTTGAGGCTGTGACGCGCGTTTTTTACAACTTTGGATGGCGATTAAAAATCTGTTTCCCAATTAATTCAAAAGCTCAGAATTTTATATCTATGTTATAAGTTCTTGAATAGAGAAGACAAAAGTTTTATTTGAAAAAATCGACCAATTCTGAGAAACCGTAGGGGTAAGTTTTTCAGAAAATTAGCGTTTTTGGAAATTATTTGAAGCAACGTAAGGCGCTCACCTGATGTTCTGGAGACTTCTAATCTAGCTTAAAGTGCATTGAAAAAAATGTTTTTATAGTCTATATTGAGCAGCAACAGAGTTTTTCTCTGCGGGATATCAACCGGGTGCACAGTGGGGCAATTTGGCAAGAACAACGTCAAAAATCTGTAACTGCAATTTTGAAATTCAAAATAGCGGCGGGAGTGCAAGCGACTAAAGTTGGGTAGTTTCGCTTCAAGAAAAAAAGAACTTTATTCCTACATAGCTTTATGTAAATCAAATTTTAAATAGTGTGAAAGGTTTTATTTCATGTCTATGATATCGCTGATGATGAATCTGAAGTCAGATTTGCAAAATTCAAAATAGCCGATCGAATATCGGTGTAAAAATGATGAAAAAGTGTGTAAATGTTAGTGAAAATAAGTAAAACTAATAAGAGTTTGCGTACAGATAATTTTTGGCTCGCTGATTACGAATCTTAAGTCCGATTTTGAAAATTCAAAATGGCTGATCAAATATGGCGGACCAAAAACTTGGAAAGTGTATACATTTTTGTCAAAATCAGTACCTTGGGATTTATGTGGCACTGATTCCGAATCTTAGGCCAGATTTACAGACAAACTTTCAAAATTTATAAATGTTTGCAGAAATCAGTTTTCGGGGTTCTACTGGGTCAGTAATTACGAATCTTTACTCATATTTTCAAAATTCGAAAAGTCATTCACAAAATACGTGATATATATTTCAGGGCTTTGGACCCCCCCCCACCCCTTCTCCGCCCCTGCATGATACGTTTTCCGTTGTTCTTAGCATGGAAAATGATACTTTGTCAGACACCTTCCTCTTTCTTAACGGATCACGTATTTTGTGAACGACCCCCAAGATAGGCGGCGGACATTTTATTAATTAATATAGTTATCTCAAATTAGAAGTTTAAACGTTTACTTCAATCCCTATTAGATGTATTTTGAACGTAAACTTCCTACGTTACTTTTTCAAAAATGGTCAAAAACATGTTTGTCCTCAGTTTTCTCAAAAACTTGATATGTTAGAAAGATTTTATCTACAGATTCGAATTCAGCGACCAGAAATCCAAGGAAAATAACATAATTTTGGGCGTGGTACAATTAATAATTTTTTGGGGGGTTTTGGGTTTTTTGGCACAATCGACAAAACGAGGTATAAACAATTCCTTTGATGAGGATGTGTATTCGAATTATTTAGAATTTTATATCTAATAATTCCATTTTCGACTAATTGTGGGTTGATTAGTTTTGCCGTGAAATTGATATATTATATTTCAATATTATATTTTAGTTTATATAATACATTATGAAATTGTTTACCGTCTTTTAAGTTCGAAACGAGTAAAGGAGAATAAACATACATTGCGTAATTGGGAACAAGTTTTATGTATCAGTACTTAATGTTTGAAGAAGTCGTCTTATATGAACAATATAATTATCTTCTAGATTTAAAATATTTCCGCAATCCTCCCGGCAAGTGTCTTGGCATGTTTCTGACACGTGGAGATTAATGTATGTTCTAGACACAAAGCGTAGGTAAGACGTGCTTTTTTTTATTGCTATCATATTTTTGTATAGAAACGTCATAACCCGAAATAAAAATTGCAGACCGGATATTGGAACAAGTTTAAGAGAAATTAATGACATTTTTTTAAATTTTCATGAATTTTAAAATATTCTTATTTATTGGTTCTTTATTCAATTATTTGGTCAAATTTCATACAATTTTTTTAATATAAACATCTCAACACTTTTTTCAATGGACTGTTATTCTTTCTTCTTCAAATTTTAGAAGAAGCAATAAACGAATGTGAAGTGTTTGAAAGGATATTAATTTCCATCAAATTTAAAGTCAACTAAGTGAATCATACAATGTTGGATGGTAAATTATATCAATATTATAAATTCAACAAAGGTATAAAACATTTTTTTATATTTTATTACAATGTTGTTTTCAGGTTTCTGATTACCAGAAATGGTTCTTAGAATAGCAAATGGTAATGTCAAAAGTGTAAGAAACTCTTGACGTTACATATTATGTGTTAACATGCCTTAGGTATTATTAGAGGGGTGAGTGGCGCCTGGCGCCCCCCACCCCGGCGCTCAGACTATAAAGCCCATTGCGTCACTCTGTATTACGCAGTTTTGTATAAATTCACTGCCAAATATAAAAGTTATCTTAGAATTTCTAAATTATACACGTGCGATTTAATAGATAATTGAAATTTTATTATCGCAGAAAAATAAACTTTCAATCCTTCTATCCGATTTGTGAAAGATAATTTTTTACTTCTAGTGAGATAGCGACTAGACACGTATACTCTGATGAACTATCTTGTGGGAGTAGTCTCATTGTAGTGGCAGCGAGGAAAAAGGAAAAGAATAACAAAAAGAATACACTCTTCACAAAATATTCCGTTAAGCAGTTTATTTTATTCAAAAAAAATGAGGGTCCTTATTGGTGCTCTTTCCATCACCATAATGATTTTCCTTACTTCTATTGGTAAGTTTATTTATGCAATATTCATAATTTAAGTCTTGTAAATTGAAATAAATACTACAAAATAAAACTCTGCAAGAGATTACTCTAGTTAAACGAATTGAATGATTTTTTATCATTTTAATTTTTAAAAAACCCTATACTGCTTACTATATAAAATTTAATTGAGCTCCGGATCGATTAAGGCGCGTGGCATTTTTTGGCTCGAGCGGCAATGCCATTTTGCCGTTCGAAAAATCTCGTTTTTTAATTGTACCTTTCAAAAATTGAATGAATTTAGGGAATTTACTGAAATCCCATTAAAACAATATTTAGAACATTCTTATTTTCGCCTGGTGAGGGTTTATTTACGTTTTATGGTGTTTTTATTATAATTTGGACCCTCTAATAAAATTTTACAATTACGTATTATTACAAAAAATTACGACTTCGCATTATCTTACTTTATTTTATTGTAATATATTGTGGAAATATATTTTCACCAGAGAGAGTTTAATTTTGCAGAATCGTTGACGCCCTTTAATTTTTTGTCCAAAAACACTATATAAACCATACATTTTTTAGCCTAAATATTTAGATATTGCCCATAGAAAAAAGCTAGTCTGAAATTTGCTGTTTTTTATTCAAGTCTTACTCAACCCGTTTCCGGGGAAACTTTATAGAAGTTTTTTTGTTTACCAACTCAATTTGAGTCATTTTGACTAAAAAATGCTGCGTCTCAATTTTGGGTTAATACATGACTAAAACTAAGCGCAGGTTTTTTCTGTGCTATTGAGGTTGATTATCAAGAGTTTCAATCCCTATATTCGAAATATTTTCTGTCCTTCAAATTCACATTTCAAGTAATAAAATCCATCCATTTTGACTTTTTCTTTCAGAATTGAGTTCACAATCTGTTTATATGCCTGGGCATCGTATTCGACTTCCTAATATTCGTTATTTCCGAAATGAACGTGGCATACTCCAAGAGTTACACGGATATTTTCGTCCAGTAATAGCGGAGGAGTATATCGTTGGAGTACTGGACAATGATAAACTTAGTGAAATATATGATCCTGAACGGCGAATAGTTGTAGTACACCTGGATGAGTTGATTACTCTACCAATAGGTGATGTTCATATTCGGCAAATTCCTTACGGCCATGTTCTTGATGACGATAGATTCTTTCCGGCACCCTTTTTGTATTTTTTTCCGTGAATTATCATCAAAATGTAAAACTTTTCAATAATGTCAACATTGTAGACTGAAAATGATACAATATATCAATAATTTAATAATTGTAGATATCTTATTTATGGCCTTTGGTTTATATTTGTTCCTTTGTACCAAATTGAAATTGATTGCTAAGTTAATATTCTAATTGAAAATCAGGTATTTCATTTATAATGACTAAATATTCGAAACAAATGTTAAATACGAAAAAGGGAAAAAATCTAGGATAATTTACATTTCTGAAGATATGAATTTTTCAAATTACAGAGGTTTTCTTAATTAACACAGAGAATGCGTGCCTTTGTGTGCCTTTTGTTGACGTTTTTGCTTCACATTACGCACGAATAAAATTACGTCATTCCTAAGATAAGAAGCTTTTCTTGTTATGATACAATTTATGTTTAAATTGCCTATCTAAATCTCAGACACTTCTTATGACTGTGAAACGACATTATTTGGTCATATTTCCCCGCCCCGCCCAATGTTATTTATTAAAATACACTCAGGACGTGTTTAAAACAACATCAACGATTTGACACATTTTTCATTCTCATTCATGAGAGTGTAATGTAATCGTACAAGTTTTCGATCTCTAGTTTTGAATGGATCTTTATGTTTCGGCACTCACAGAGTCTGAAAATCATAAAATGTTGTGCGTGTCTGTCTGTATGTGCAATCAAGTCAGCCTTTCAAATTCTTTTTTAGGGTCTTAAAATGTAGGTCAAGTTCCTTGACCAGATATATATTTTCAACCAAAATTAACAAATTTAGAGTAATTTCAGAATTTAAGCAACATTTTTTGAAAGAATTTTAGAAATTTTTTAAAGTTTCTAGTACATGACAAGAAGTTAGATGCTTTTCAACATTTAAAAAAGTTTCACAAAATTTAAAAAAAGCATTTGTCTGATAGGTTAAGAATTTTTACTAGATATCAAATATATTTTAAAATCATCTCTGTGAAATTTTTCGGTCAGACCAAAATTCAAAATTTTGGAGCCTTTTTCAAATTTGAAACAACATTTTTTTTAAGTTTTAGAAGTTTTTGTCATATTTTCTGGTACAAGAAAAAAAGGATTGCAAATTACCGCAATGGCATTTTCAATTTCGACAAAAAATATATAAAGTTATGTAGTTTAAAAGATTTAGAAAATGTTTGAAAAATAGAAGAAAAAATCTATTTTTCTGATATAATAAAGAAATTTCAATCAAAATTTTCACTTTGTATCAAATATATTTCAAAACTATCCTAATGAAATGTCTCTCTTTAGTAAATTGAAAAACAAATTATTTTTTTATGAAAATTATATTTAAAAACATACAAAATATACAAAAACCATATAAACTATTCCTATTAAATATCTAAATAATAAAATATGTTAATGATCAAGCCCCACTTGAGCAAATCCGTAAAAATAGTGTAGGAGATACTCCTTCCTAGAAACTTTAAATTCGAAAATTCATATGACACCATATATAAACTCGATGTTACAATGATAATAAGAATTTTTTATAGTGAAAACTCTTTACTTCTTGTAATTTCTTGAAGATAATCAAAACCAAGTCAAAGCAATCTCAGGCCAAAACCAAAGGTACCTTTTTGAGAGGAAGAGGGGGGGGAGTGCAAATGAGGAAAGTGAAGATAGGAGGGGTAAGCAGTAAGTTTGTGACAATGTACAATAAGGATGGGATGGAAAGAATTAAAGAAAGGGTGGAAGACCTGTTAGGTGAAAGAGAGGAGGGTATGGCGGTACTGGGTGGGGACTTTAACGCGAGGATGGGGAGGGAAGGGGGCCTTTACAGGGAAGGGGAGAGCTTCGAAAGGAATTCGAAGGATAGGGTAATAAATAAGGATGGGGAGATTCTAAGGGACTGGATGGAGGATAGAGGCTGGGCGGTGGCAAATGGTATGGCAACTGGGGACGAAGAGGGAGAATACACATGCGTAGGTAAGGTGGGGGTATCGGTAATAGATTATGTAGTTATGAATATGCAAGAGTGGGAGGAGACGGAGAGATTCGCAGTAGAAGGGAGGGTAGAATCAGACCATCAGCCATTAGGGTTGTGGATAAGGGGTGAGAACAGCGGAAGGCAAGGTGGGAAAGAAGTGTCGACGGGGGAGAGTGTTAGCTGGACGAGGGAGGCGATAGAGAAGTATAAGGAGCAGTTAGGGAAGGTACGCTTCGAAGGGGAGACGGTGGAAGAGATATGGGAGGATTTAAAAGAGAAAGTGAAAGGGTGCGTGCAAAAGAAGGTATTTAAAAAGAAGAAGAAAGGAATGGTGAAGCCGTGGTGGGATAGGGAATGTAAAAAGATGAAAAGGAAGGTGAAGAGGAAGTATGAGAAGTGGAAAGAGGGTACTGCGAAAAGGGAGGAGTACGTAGAAATGAGGAAGGGGTTTAGATTGATGTGCAAGAAGAAATAACAGGAAAAGGAGAAAGAGCTGGAGGAGGACTTAGGAAATGTTAAGACAGAGCGGGAGGTCTGGAAGATAATAAATAGGTTTAGGAACCGTAGAGTAGGGATAAACGAGAAGATAGGGAGTGAGGAGTGGAGGGAGTTTTTTAAAGAATCCTTCCAGGGCTTAGATTCAAGGAAGAGAGATGATGGGAGTAGAAGAACGGGAGAGGCAAAGATGGAGGAGTTGAATGACGAGGAGATAGAGAAACAGATAAGGAAGTTAAGAAGGTCAAAATCAGCAGGGCTGGATGGGATAGAGAACGAAGCATGGCTGTTTAGTACACAAGAGGTTAGGTAGAGGCTGAAGGAGGTAGTGAAGAAAGTATGGAGGGGGGAGGGATTCCCACGAGGGTGGAGAGAAGGGTTAATAGTACCTCTGTATAAGAAAGGAGATAGGGATAGGCAGGAAAATTATAGAGGGATTACGCTAATGAATACGGCGTATAAAGTATATGCGATGGTGGTGGCGGTGAGGCTGCGGAAGGATGTCGAGAGGAAAGGAATATTGCCGGAGACGCAGGCGGGCTTTAGGGCAGGTAGGAGTACTATCGACAATATCTACGTTCTGCAGCACATTGTGGATAGAGAATTAGCGAAGAAGGGGTCGAGAGTGTACGCGTTTTTTGTGGATCTAAAAGGCGCGTTTCCGTCGGTGGATAGGGGGAGGTTGTGGGAGGCGATGAAGAATAGGGGAGTGGAGAGAGGCCTGATCGAGAGGGTAAGGGATATATATGAAGAGACCAAAGATAAGGTTAGATGAGGACAGGGGATTTCGGAAGGAATCTGGATGGATAGGGGGTTAAGACAAGGGTGTCCGCTTAGCCCAACGCTTTTTGCGATTTTAATTGCGGATATGGAAGTAAGCTGGGGGCCGGAGTAGTAGGAGGATTCTGGATAGGAGGGATTAGAATTTGGTCGCTAGCGTATGCAGATGACATAGTGTTGGTGGCAAAAAGCGAGGAGGCCTTAAAGGAAATGATAAAGAGGTTGAGAAGATACCTGAATAAGAACAGGTTAGAACTGAATGCGGAAAAGTCCAAGGTTATGGTTTTCAGAAAAGGAGGTGGAAGGGGTAAGGAAGGGGAGTGGAAGTGGAAGGGAAAGGCGGTGCAGGAGGTGAAAGAGCTCGTGTACCTTGGCTTCTTGTTTCGGAGGAATGGCGGAGTGGATGGTCACATAAAAGAGAGAGTGAGGAGGGCAAATGTGGTGATGAGGCAGGTGTGGGGGTTGGGAAAGAAGTTATTCGCAGATGATTTTGGAACGAGAATGAAATTGTTTGACTCACTAGTGATGAGTGTCCTATTGTATGGAGTAGAGGTGTGGGGGTGGAAGGAAAGCGAAGAGGTAAATAGGACACAGGAGAGGTATGTAAAGTGGACACTGGGGCTGGCAAGGAACACGCCTAATTATATTGCCAGGAGGGAGACGGGGAGAACGAGTGTAGGGATTCTAGCGGGAAGTCGGGCGTGTAAGTATGAGGAGAAATTTTTGGAACAGGGGGGAAGTAAGCTGGTTAGGGAGTGTTGGTGGGAGAAGGAGAACAGGAGAGGGGGTGGAAAGATGGAGGTTGAAAGAGAAAGGTATTTTAGAACGAATGGACTGCAGATGGATGAAGTGAGAAGGATGCATGAGGAAGGAAGGTAAATGAGTTGGTTAAGAAAAACAGCATGGAGAGAGAGAAGACAGCAGGGAAAGAGAGAATAAGAGAGACAAGGTTTAATGGGAACTATGTGTGGATTATGCCAAGGACGAGACCGCAATATTTGTGTGAGAAAGGAGAGAAGGGAAGCCAGGAGCTTATAGCGAGGATGAGATGTGGGTGCATGGAGGGTTATAATAGGTTCTGGCTCGCTAGGGAAAAGAGAATGTGTGAACTATGTGGGAAGGGGGAAGCAAGAGTGGAGCATTAGTTGGAGGAGTGCGTAGAAGTGGAAAGGAGTGGGATAAGCATGGAGGTACTGATGCATGAAAGGGGGGACAAAAGGGCAGTAGCATGGGTGAAGGGAGTCTTGGGTAAGATGGTGAAGAAGAGAAGGAAGGAGGAAGAGGAATGGAGAAGGAAAGATTGTAAATAGAGGAGGAAGTAAATATAAGTAAATGTAAATATTGTAAATAGTAGATAAGTATTAGGGATTAGCCGCGGAGGCAGAGTTTGGTAATGCGAGGCAAAGCAAGAAAGTAGGGACATGCGTGCGAGGCGAGGCGAAGCGAGGAAGGCAATGCGATAAGAGCGAGCGGCGTTAGAGATAAGGTGTGGAAGGATGTTAGTTTTAAGGGTTAGTTTTAAGAAAATTCTGTAAAAGAAGTGTGAGCAAGTCAATTTTTTAAGGCCAGCAGGCTAAAAAATAAACGTTTATCTATCTATCAAATATATTTCAAAACTATCCTAATGAAATGTCTCTCTTTAGTAAATTCAAAAACAAATTATTTTTTTATGAAAATTATATTGAAAAACATACAAAATATACAAAAATCATATAAACTATTCCTATTAAATATCTAAATAATAAAATATGTTAATGATCAAGCACCACTTGAGCAAATCCGTAAAAATAGTATAGGAGATACTCCTTCCTAGAAACTTTAAATTCGGAAATTCATATGACACCATATATAAACTCGATGTTACAATGATAATGAGAATTTTTTATAGTGAAAACTCATTACCTCTTGTAATTTCTTGAAGATAATCAGAACCAAGTCAAAACAATTTTAGGCCAAAACAAAAGGTACCTCACAAAATTTTTCAAATGCATACTACTCCGAGAATCTTCATGGAAATTGTGAAGCAATAATTTTTACAATTGGACCACTTGTTCAAACCGACATTCTGTTGACTCTTCACGTATTTATAATTCAATTATTTAATTATTATTGGATATTGTAGCATCGCGCTTGCTGTTTCCAGTACTCCTTGCATGATTTAAATGATCCAGGAGAAAAATTCTGTAACCAGGGTTAGTATCTGCTACAATGATTGTAGCTTGGTGTTAGTCAACTTGGTGTTACTATTTCTTTGTTCGATATTATGAATACGTCGAGCCAAAAGTTGGGTTTACCATGCTCAAAAATAAATTTTCTAAAAAAAACATTCGAACTGTTCTTTGGGACAACAGAAACATATTCCACTTATTCAATACTTATTTAACTTATACTAGTCCAATAGAATCAAATACGAGTACATTCTATTTAAAACATTAATTAATTTTATTTATTTATTTATTTTCTTTTTCAACATCTGAAACACTCAATTGGAACAGGCCATATTTTTTTTATTTGATAGCGACTACAACCCATTAAATGAGGCATACAAACAATCACCTTACACAGACCTTGTCTGTTTTTTGCTTCATTGGACCAGCCAGTCAAACCACAATATAGGTCTATTTAATCTAACAGAAAATGTTCAAGAATGGTTTGATTGCAGGTCTATGAGACACGAGAGAATACAGAAGACACCCGTCTTGCCGAGGCGTTATCTTTCTTTTTCCTCCACTGTAATTCGCCTCAAAGTGACTTGCTTGGATCGTTAGGACGGACGGTATTTATTATTATTATTCGGTTTGACGGCAAATAATTGGATAAAACTTGAAATAATAGGCAAGAATAATCGACTTGTATAGTTTAATTTACTCGACTTCACGAGATAATTGGATCTGACCATGATTCTTTTTCACCCAAAACTAACTCGCTTGCCAATGCTTCGGTCATAGAGACAAAATATACTCAATATTGCCTTTGGTGATAATAATTTGCCTGAAAATGAAGATAGACAACGAAGGAAAGTGTACAAAAAAATCGCTTTGTATAGATTTTGCTTTTCAGTTCCTTCACTTGACGATTCAATTGGATTCAAAGGCGATTCTATTTCCAACAGTAATTTTTCTATGTCAACAGTTGAATTTGATGCACAAAGCATTATTCAACGTTCATTCTACTGCAAAAAATTTGCATCAATCTTTAAAGAGTCAGCATAGATTCCATCTTAGAGTTACTCACAGAATTCTGATTTGGAATCTAAAGAGTCTTCATTCTTTCTTCTTCCTTTCACAAAACAATTGTCTTGTAGATACATTATTTTCAATTGACTTGACTTGCGATACATTTGTATCGAAATATAATTGTAATACCGTAAGTAGAAATCATTCGAATTGGCTAAGTCTTCAATTACCCACAATTGAAATATAGCCAAAACATGCTCAAGGCGTTTTCCAAGTCATGCTGCGAGCGAGACTTTATTTTATATCTTGAAGACCATTCAAGACAAAAGCAGCATTATCGCAAAAATCCTCCCAAGGTCTCTGAGAGTCATCACTCATACGATTTAGGTTTTACAGAATGTTTATATTATTTATCTTGATGAAATTAATTTCTTATGTATTAATAAGGCTGCTTACCTTCAATAATTATGTTCAATTTTTTTTTGGAAAGTTTTGTATGTCTGTATTTGTTGAGACCGACCTCGGATCGATAGGTACGAAATTTTTCATTTGAAAATTATTCATTACATAATTACAAGTTTTAACGGTTGTAGAGTTTCAATCTTCAGCAGATTTCAACGGTTCAGTCACAACGTATCTACCTGTTTCCTGGAAATCGCAAGTCCTTTCGGTAGGTTCTATATTTAAAAGAGGTCAGATTTTAATGGCCAATTAGATGTACAACTGAAAACTTTTTTGAAGTTTTGACCTTGGCAAATGCTAATTATCCTTAAAGGCTCAAACCATGAATTGGTGATATAATTATCCCCCTGTCTGTCTTGCCCTTGTCTGTGAGCGAGACAGAATCGCTTGAAGTAAAATTCAAATCGAACTGAGTCTAACTCAAGCCGAAATATTTTTACTCGGGACTATTATCTTTGGCTACAATAATTTGCTTCAAAGTTGAGACAGTAAGCACAAAACAATCACCCTGCAGAAGGGGCTACTCAATACGAAATTTGGAAATCTCGAAATTGTTAATGCGGCATTCAGTATTGAATTTTTCTAGAAACTTCCAAGATTTCGTTGAGATTGCCGGGAGTTCCGAGATTTCCGACTCTGCTTGCGATCAGAACTCACTTCAGTTGACTGTTTGCTCCATGCATAGGAGCATATGTCAAAATGCTCCTCACCACCTCAACTCTGCCAAAACACTTAGCCAAATATGTTTAAGATTTCTCATGAATGCTAGATTGCTGAGAAATTTTTGAAAGTTCCTCGAAGAATTCTCTTAAGATTTCCCGCGTAGCAATCTAAGATTTCTTAGTGAGTAGCCCCACGCCTTGTAGATACGTTTTTTCTTTCACGTTCTTCAATTTTTGAGTCCGTTAGATCCAAATATGGTTTACTTTCGCCCAAATATTTTTGTTCCCCTATGATTGGACCATAGAGTTGCATATTTATTATCCTCTGCTTCAAGAGTTTGTATGAAATGTTGGAGGGTGAGTACAAAAAATTACCCTGTAGAGACGTTGTTTTTCATATTCTTCACGTTACGAGTCCGTTAGATCCAAATGTGGACCTTTTCGCCAAAAAGTGTTTGTCTACCAAGTGACTCTATGATTAATATCTTTGATAAAAACCCTTGGCATAAAAATTAAGACAAACATAGAACATATACAAGACACACCGACATCACACAAAATGCCCAAGTGCCAAATTGAGCTAGAAAAAAATATTGTTAACAAAAATATTTAGCTCTGCAGATTATGCTGGGTCACGCTTTTTCCCTAAATTACACAACTTTCTGCCTTCTTGACTTTAGGGAGATTAATCATAACTATTTACCTCAATTTTCTGAAAAAGGAAGAAGATATGTATGACAGAAGATCGCAAAAACAAAGAACATATTTTTTATCAATTTGCCATCCATAGTGCTTATTTCCCTCTACGCGAAAATGTTTTTAAATTTGCAGCATACCTTTGAGGGTATGTAATAATGCAATATCAAAATGCAATAAAATAATAAATTTTAGTTATTCCAGGGTATCCGTGTGTGTACGTAGATTTATCTCAGCTGGTACATTTAATTATCTGTGTGCCTCTGATACTACAAATAATTGTTCGTTTAGTATATGCTAACTTCGTCACATACGCTGAATTGGAATTTGCTATCTTAAAAATATATCATTACTCGTTTAACTATTTCCTCAGATAAAATATTAATAAAAAATTGCACTTTAAGCCAAATAATTCGTTCTTCTCAAATACACAACAGAGTCAAAATGGAACTTCCATTTCAACGATATCGCATGAAACGTCTATAAGCACCTTATACCCTCACGGAGAAAAATGGATGTTTAAACGTAACATCTAGATCTTCAGGGTTAACATATTTTATGTTTAACTATAGGACAGCAATCTAGATGTTCAAAGTTAGGATCTGTAGATATTAAAAAGTGAGATGTTACTCTGAAACATCCAAAATATTACTCTGAAACATCCAAAATGTTCAACCTGAAATATCCGAAATATTACATATATGGTTATGCCAACTAACGGCTGTAAATATTTGAGGAATTTACTTATTTCTGAGCATTTAAGGAATTAATTGATAACTTATTTGTGAATTTAAAACTAAACTTGAATTTTCGTACATGAACGAAAAACAGATACAGGGTATGAAATGCCGATCAGATAATACATTCAGTCTAGCTGAGGTTATGTTTAATATTTTTAATTCAAAATATAAAATAAAAACGGGGTAAGTAAGCTGAGAACGAATAATATGTAATCTGCATTTAAAATTCTATCTATTTGAGGTAACTTAAACTCATATTTCATTATAAATTCACAAACATTTTGTCAAATCACGTGTCAAATGTTCAAAGGTGTTCGAGTCAATGTAACCTCAAAATTAAGAACATTGTTCCGTCGTGTAGACAGGCAAAAGTCGTTATACAATTTTAATTAAGGATAGCTAATTTTGATTCTTTGAAAATGTTTAAAAATTGTAATATTCCATAATTGTAAAATCGAAATTATATAGCCGTCAAATATAGTCGTGAAATTCGAATGCGCAATGCGCATGCGTCCAGATGATTTTAACATCTGAATATGTTACAGTTTAACATAAAAATATTTTTACGCCTAACATCTCAAAAAGATAGTAGATGTTTGGCATGAATATCTGCATGTTAGGCGGAACAATCTTACCCTTTGAACATCTACATTTAAACATCCATTTTTCTCCGTGCTTCCATGAGGCAAGGTAGACCTGACATAGTAGGAAAAATGTGTGAGTTGGGCTCGAGTGGCAGCATGCAATTTCAGATTCTCTGAGGATTTTCAAGACCGTGGATGTTTCGCGTGCAAAGGGTGCCAAAGTTATCTTCTTTTTTTAATACCGAGTATAAAAACAGCACGCGCTTGTCTTTGTACAATGTACATACACTATCTACTGAGCCCCTTTCATAACCTCCTCAATTCCTTGATAGCGTGACAGTGGACAGTAAACCGACGGACAACGGTTCGAGGACTGCATAAAATTGTCGAAAAATCAATTAGTTTGAGGAAGCTCAGATAATCTCTCGGAAGTGATGTAAGGCAGGGTTAGAAGGTCGAAGGTTCCCTCTTGCGAGTGACCCTCTGATATTCATTTTAAGCGGACCAACTTCCAAGGTTCCGACGACAGGAAGAACGGAATAGTGGCAGATACGGTAACCGGATAGAAGGTAGACGGCCCGATCTTCCCGAAAGATCTTTATTGCCGAAAATCCATTATTTTCCCCATTAGATCGCACGGTCCGATCCTTCCGGCCGGGCATTTTCGTTTAGCAGTTTTTCTTCCGATTCACGTCGTTTATGACTGCTCACCTACACCCTTCTCTCATACGCTATTCTTTGCACTGTATCTCGCACCTACGAAAGCATCAGCTTCAAACTCTAGAATCTTTTTCGATTTCGTTTCAACGTTCCTGTTTCTGTCCCTTGCCTCCTTCCACTCTCAACCGTTAACCTACCTCTTTCTACGGGTCGCCCGGTTTAGATTAAACGGAAACAGTTCTAGCCTGTCCTCTTGTTTACATGCAAGTACTGTAGAGTGTAGACGCCTCGAATATTGGATACCGAAATTCGTTACAGGCGAAACTTTTTTGCTTGTTGGAAACCAATTTCTCTACGACTAACAAAAATGTTATCAGAACAAGAATACCATTGAAATACCTTCACTGGTTTCCATTTCTGGTAGTGAAATAGCTTTTGTGGTTGATGAAATGATAAGAATAATGAGAAGAAGGTAATTCTTTGGAAAGTTGTAAAATAACACAGCCACACAAGAAAAAAATAGGTGGGCTAAACCAGAAATGAGACCGTCATTAACCGACGTATTTTGACAAGCTGAAAACTAATCGAATGTCTAAAGAGCTCGATTTCGTCTGAGTTTATTTAAATCACGGAAAATGTCGTCTTTTTGTCATTTATCTGAAATTTGATATGCTATCCAAAGCCTTGAACTTCAAAAGCACCGACAAAATTGTACGGTTAACTTGTTATGTTTCAAAAAGAGATTACGCATAATAAATAAAATTAAACTTCCTCTAAAATAATTATGGACAGCAGACGATCAGCCAACTGAGAACATGGACCAAAGTAAGAAAAGACTAGTAAGGCTTACAAACCAAAACCGTCGCTTACCTAGATGCCGTGCAGAAGGTTGCCTACCTGCACATATTATAAACTTTTATCCTGAAATTTTCTCCTCACATCCTCTATGCAAAATCAATTTAATAAAGTTGTCATGGACTTTCAAATTAAAATTTTGAAACTCGAAATTAAAAACATAAATTTTGAAATAAACTACGTTAAAAAAGTTGTAAATAAATTAGAATCAAAATTACTAAATATTGATAACGACAATAACATTAAGAACTTCTTCACATGCCAAAATAATATTATTCATAATTTCGAAAAAAAACGTTGATAAACGATTCCATTGATAAGTTCGAGTGGCTTAAACACAAATTCTATAGTCAAAATCTTAATAAGAAACCTAATGCTGAGTGGTTAATTAATTTAACATGCAAGGATATCCCAGATCATATAGGTTACTTTCTAAGCCTTGGTGATAAATTTTGCGTTAATCTAAAGAACAAAAGAGTAACCGTCGAAGAAACATTAGCTTGTATTGAAGACAAAATGAATATCATACCTTGCGAGGAAAGAATAGACTTAAGTTCTAGATTTTTGAATAGCTTACAACAAATCCTCAGTAACAATTATAATAAAAATCTGAAATCTGAAATGGAGTCTCTCGGTGAAAAAACAAAAACTTTTTTGAGAAAAAATCCAGACATTTGTATAACCAAAGCCGCTAAAGGGAACATCACTGTAATTTTATAACCCTCGGATTATATAGGTAAATGTAACGTTTAACTGCTTGATGATAGCACTTACAAAAAACCTAATAAAAACCCTACTACTAACAAGGTACAAGGTAAACTCATCTTACTTGTCAGTAAATTATTAAAAAATGAGCATATAAATTCTAATACTTCAAAACATCTAAAAAGTGATAACAGAGTCGCGCCTACACGGAAAGAAATTTGGGGCGACTGTGGTACTTGAATTGAACGTACCACTGCTGAGCTAAACACACGAGCGCCAGCGCACCCTGCGTTAAAGACGTATACTCTCGTATTTTGCGAACGCTGCGATCCCACAGAGGGGCGAATGACGCGCCAAACTTTTGGGAAAACAACAGACCCAGAACTCAGTAAGACGATTGCGTTATTTTCTGAGGACGCGTATGACACACGTGCGCAAGCTCACGATTATAAAACTTACATGTAACTATAGATATATGGGAAGACTCAAATTCCATGAAATCTTCCGATTTCAATAGGGTTTCATTTTTTCATTCCGAGCATAGAAATATAGAAGTCGTATCGACTACTGTGGCACGTTCACGTTCTCTTGTTTGGGACAGCAGTGTTCCCAGGTATAAGGCAGCAACGTTGTACCACATTTTAAAGCCGCCGCTGCACGAAAAATAGCGCTGCTGTCGTGTTAAAATCGTGGTTATGTTGCCATACTACACCGAACGCAACAGCTGTCTAAATTTCTTTCCGTGTAGGTTCTACGGACTTCCGAAGATACATAAAGAATTTGCACCTTTTAGACCGGCTACCACTTTCACGGAGTCCCCTATTTATAATGTTTTTAAAAAGGTATCAAAAACTATACAACAAATTACATGTAATTCTGAATCAAGTGTCAAAAATAGTTGGGACTTGATTGATAAAATAAAAAACGTCCATATTCCGAGAAAACACAAAATAGTTTCAGTTGATGTAAAATCACTTTTCACTAACATACCCAAAGAATTAGTATTGGAAAAAAAATTAACTGGTTCAAAATCAGACAGTACACTGATATTCCTGTTGCACAGTTTCTCAAATTGGTGGAATTCTGCTTGCATAATGCGTATTGTATGTTCCAAAATGAATTCTTCCAACAAATTTTTGAAACTCCGACGGGGTCTCCCTTATCTGGTATATTATTGGACCTTGTCATAGAGAGCCTCGCGGGCCACGTTATAAAAAACTTACGTTTTAAACTTCTGTTTTATTATCGCAAGACGATGACGTGCTTACCTTTTTACATGAAGATAACATCAAGAAACTACTTTATAAATTCAATGCTCATCATCCACGCATTTAATTCACAATTGAAACTGAAAATAAATACAACATTAATTTCTTAGACATCACATTAATTGAGTTCAACAATACTATTATCACCAATTGACACAGGAAATATACCTGGTTTGGTAGATATATAAATTTCAATTCTAACATAGCTTCCAAAGATAAAATCTCGGTATAAATAGTTTGGTAGACAGGGCCGTGTCATTATCCGATATAAGGTTTGAAAACCAAAATTTAAAAAATTTTGAACACACTCTCAGCTCAAATGATTATCAAACACATTTTTATAAGAAATACACTAACAAAATATTAAACTACTTGGACAATGAAAATTCTCATTTTTCTCATTGAGCATTAAACGATGTATCAGGTTTTCCACTGGACAAAATTATAGTTCTACCTTATGTCAACGAAATTGCTAGATTTCATAAAAGGATTTTTAGAGAGTTCAACTTGTATAACTTTTTTAACTTATCACATTAAAATATGAAAAAAATCCTTTTCAGTGTTTTACTTAATTCAAAGATATGATTCATAATAAACTCAGAACTCATATCGTTTATCTGATTCCTTGCGAGTGTGGCTGCATATACATAAGACAAACCGAGTGCTATTTTAAGGATAGGCTAAGAGAACATAAAAATGATTGTAAAAACGACTCTAGAGGCACCGCTTTAGTACTACACTCACATACCGATGACCACAATTTTGTCTTTACGAAAGCTAAAATTATAAGTAAAGAGCGTTATTATAAAAAACGTACATTTAAATAAATGTTCCATATAATGAAGCATAACAATACTGTAAGCAAAAGATCATACACTAATTTTTTAAGCGACGTACACCATAATCTTATTACTTCAACTAACGAATACAACAAAAATTAACTATTCAAAATTCTATCGCGCCTGTCTTTACTTCCACATACGCACGAAAGAAGTACATCCTCTTACGCACGAAAAGGTTAGTTTTGCTTTTGCCTTCACTCCTGGACAGGAACCCTAGCAATGTGGAGTGCTGCCCAATATTGTTTTAAATTATCCAATTAAATGCTTCTGCCTCTCCAGGAATGGAGTAAATATAAAAAGTAAACAATCTTTTCTCATAAGGAGCTTTCACCAATAACAGGTTTTTTGTAATTTTCAACATGCATGTCTTCACAATTTTCTTCAATACCGTACAGATTACGTACGTAAAATACTGGTCTTTCCTCATCCTATACGTTTTATAACGAAAAATCCTATTCTATTTCTAGTGTTAGATATATACCATTAAGCCATTTCCCTTTCAGGGTAGGCGTGACACTACCCGATTCGGGTAGTGTTTCTGGGTGGACAGTTTCTTGTAGTAAATAACTACAAGTGTGGGCTCACCACACCCAAGATGTGCCAACAGCACTCTGTTTCCTCGAATGGTCACCCATCCAAGTACTAACCGCGCCCAACGCTGCTTAACTTCAGTGATCTGACGAGAACTGGTTTTTTCAGCGTGGTATGGCTGTTGGCCAAGATGATCCTTCTAATAATGTATTCCTGATGAGGCCTGGCGTCACCGGGCGAAAGCTCGAAATCAAATAAAGTTTTCAAAAAACAATCAGACTAGTTGATCGAAAACCGTCACTACATCGAGAACCTACAAAATTAAACAAGTGTAGAACTTTCGAAGGCTCAAATACTTTAAAAACGGCACTAAGGCTTAGTGTTTAGGGATTATGTAACAACCCCACAACGGGAAAATCTGCCTCCGTATTTTTTTGAAAATAAGGTCTTCCCCGGGCATCACACTTCGACAGATAATGGCTTTCCCGGGCGTCTCTTCCCCTCATTGATGTCAAAGTCATCCATGGGCATGTCTTCTCCGGGTATCTCTTCCCCCAAGAGTGACCATGTCTCTCAGGCCGAGGATTTACGGGGGCATCTTTTTCCTACAATATAATATAGATATCGGCTCACAGTTTCATCAGGTAGCTCTTCCACATATAATATCATGGATAAGCAAATCTTCCCTGGGCATGTCTTCCCAGTGAAATATTCAGTCCTACAGACAGTGGCATCAACGGACATGCCTTCTCTGGACAGGTATTCCCCAGGCATATTTTTCCCAGCAAAACTTTAAGTTCTACATTAAGTTCTAGACACAATGACATTAACAAGAATTTCTTCTCCAGCGAAATATGAAGACCTGCATACAGTAGCCAATGGCCCCAACTTTGGCATAAAGAGGTACTGCGCTTGCGCTAGCTATACGTAAGAGGAACACGGCTTGGCTTATTATTGCCATGGTAACGGGCTGTCGCGTCGTGTTCCTCTTAAGCGTCCTAGCGCAAGCGCAGTACGTCTACATGCCAAAGTTGGGATCACTGACAGTAGCATCGACGGATAAGTCTTCTCGGATATCTCTTCCTTAGCAAAATCTTGAGTCCTGCACACAGTGGCATCAGCAGGAATCTTTTCCTCGGTCACCTGTAATTTATATTCTTGAGTAAAAATATGACGACTTAGCTAAATCTTCAATTATCCCCCCCCCCTCCCAATTAAGACATAGCCAAGACATGTTCAAGGCAGTTTCAAAGTCTCGCCCGTAGCCGTGAGCAAAACTTTATTTTATATCTTGAAGTCTTTGAAGAAGTTTTCTTTGATAAAAATTCGGTACACTTATCAAGACTTACAATAACACTTTTTTTGTATTATGGCAAGTGTAAATCGACTTGGCATGTAACCCTCATCGAGAATTTCAACCATAAACGTGAGACTTTAATCTACGACTTCTAAGTCTAGCCCCTGTCCGCGAGCGAGACATAGCCGTCTTGAAGTCGAATTCAAGTCAATTGTATATCATGCTCGTGTGAGTTTGGTATGAGTTCGGTTACTCTCTCTGCCCATTCAGATAGTTCCGGGGTGGAAGACTTTCTCATTGATGCTACTGTATGCAAAATGCAATATTTCGCTGGGGAAGTGATGCCTTGAAAAATATTGCAAATGGGGAAAGATATGCCCGCAGAATACCGTATTTTCGAAAAAGTTACGGAGGAAAGCTTGCCCGTTGTTTGTCTGGCACATCCCTGTTATGCACTACTTTTTTATTCCACTTTAAGAGTATTATATATAGAAGGGCAGTTAAATGACGAAATATCGACTTTTTACGCTGAAAACAAAAAATTAGACGAAATCAAGCTATTTGCACGTCAGATTCGTTTTCAGCTTGTCAAAATTAGAAATGACGGTCTTCTTTCTCATTTTAGAGCATTTATTATTTTATGCGTGGCTGTGTAATCAGAAAATCTTGTTTTATACCATTTTCATCATTATCCCGTCGCTAACGTTATTAACTTTTTTTGAGATTTTTAATCTCGGATAGTGTAAAAATTAAAATCATATTCATATCTTTGATACTCCCCCTTAGAGGAACATTTTATGACAAGAAATTCGATAGCGGTACATCACTTTCAATTTTGGTATATACTAATTGCACGATTGCATTATTTTTTAAATGACTGCAAATGATTAAGTTGGTACCGTTTAGGATCAAACGTTTTCAAATGACTTGCCCGTAAGATTAAAAAAATTTTATTTAAAGTTCCTTAAGGATGTAGAAATTTCAAATAAAGTGCTTGTAAAATTATAACCCAATAAAACATGATTTGAATAATAACGGTTGTTTTTCCTCGAGTGTTGTTACGTCGTTTTTCTTGCTCTAACCATTATAATAATCATATAAAGATGCATACTCTAATACTAATTGAAAAAGCAATATTCTTCGCAATTTTGAAATCTGTTCTTTTATATAGGAAAGTACTTAGATTTCTGTCCATGTTTCTTTAGAATAATCTCAAAACCCTTCTAAAAATTGGCTGCCCATTAATGATACGTCCGCTTATGAAAGAAGACTAAAAAAGATTAAAGACAGATATTGTTGAAAAAAAATTTCTTCACATGACATATTAGTCAATTTAATTTATCTTTATAATTACGATATACAAAATAAATTGACGTAAATATTTATAAAAGCGTTAAGGAATATTCAACGGTTTCTGTAAAATTGACCACATTAGATATTCTGCATTATTTGCCCTAGCATACCTCGTGAACGGAACGCTCAAACAATTGCGTTACCGTTCCGTTCACGTGGTCCGCTAGGGTGGAGTATAATTTTGCGAAGAAATAATTATTTACAAAAATTAATGGAGATAAATATTAGATAGGAGTAAAACAATTGAAATTGAAAAGTAATGGATATTAACAATTGAGAAAAAATATTTTGATCGATGACTTGAAAAACCAAACAATTTCAAAGAAGTATTCGAAATTATAGATTTCCCAATTTTTAGTGTGCAAGGTTAAAGAATTTCTAAAATTGTAAATTTTTTTTGCGAATTATTAAAATAAAATACAAAATTTAAATTTGTTACCTAGACAATTTCCAATTAAGCTGGAGTGATCAAAATATTTGAAACTAGAAGCATGAAAAGGGAAATTATGAATTTGAAACATGATAGTTTGAATTATTTAAACAATACATAATATATTAAAGATTACTTAAATTGCAGATTAGCCCCAATTCTTCAGAAGAATGTCTGAATGTTACCTAACACTTTTGTTCTAATTTATGAGTATAGGTAGCAGAAAAAAAAATATTTTTCTATTATTTAGACTATGTTTATAAATTTTTCAAGTTGAATGAACTGTGCAAAGCAAACTTTAAAATCATTAAATATGAAGTCTCCTCTTGTAAAAACCCCTATACCCATACTTGTCCAATATCCGCTCTTCAATTTCAGCAGAGTCTGAATTTTTAATATAATATTATTAGAAAAGGATCGGGATAAAAATATCACCCTTAAAATGAAGATTCACATACATATTTTGTTTTAAGAACAAGACAGTACACATATTATGAGAATGGCACTTAATAAGTAAATAGGGAAGTAAACACTCATAGTGTGCACTTTGCGAAGCAGAGCGATTTATTTCAGGTTGTTGAACGGGATACGCTCCTGGGGTGTAAAATATTATGAAAATACATAATATCTGATGGCGGTTAAGCCACAGCTAGGAGGCCGACTCTCGGGTATTGCCTTAGGAACGAGCTTTTATGGAGTTTTTATAACGCCATGTTACGAGGTGGAGGGTACTAGGTTGTGTATAACCTTGTGGGAGGCTCGTACAGGGTCCCTCAAAAGCAACGCAACATTTTTTTAAGGTCGGTCATGAGATGATTAAATATTAAAGTTATTTATTACAATATAAAAAGAGTTTCAAACTTGCCTCTTTTAAATAAATTATTCACGTGGTCGATTTTTTCAATAAAATCTATTATGTTTTGCATTAACGGATTTAATCTTTTTTTTACTGTTTTCAAATGCCAAACCACAAGTTTTTGGACTCAAATGAAATGATTTGATTAACGTTGCAGCATTTTCTTAAAGAGGGCTTCACACCGAAAGCGATAATACAGAAAAGGATATTATTTCTGAAAGTACAAATAATTAAAAATAATAATTTTCTAAAATGATCTGTAGCTTTTTATATTTGGGCTCAGAGAAATATATAGGGAGTGAAACAAAAGTTGTTTTCTGGAAAGAATTTAGACACTGACGGGTTAAGTGTCAACCTCTTTTCAAATTTTGAAAAATTGTGATTTCATAATTCCCTGCCATGGCTTGACTCGTTCGTATTAGTATCATCATTAGACATATTGAAGAAAACGTGTTTGCATCTTTACTGATCTTGATGTTATAATATATGATTTAAAAAAAAAACTATCATTTTTTGGGTAATTAGGACCTGTTCTATTTATTGGTAGGTTTAATTGTTCAATTTTGACCATCCCTAAAAAGTACGTAACTGCATGCAGGTCTA
This sequence comes from Andricus curvator, assembly GCA_932195095.1. Classification (NCBI taxonomy): domain Eukaryota; kingdom Metazoa; phylum Arthropoda; class Insecta; order Hymenoptera; family Cynipidae; genus Andricus; species Andricus curvator. The sequence goes on along the minus strand of CAKNYM010054316.1, from coordinate 157,248 downwards.
AAAAAACGAAATTTCCTTACTTTAAAAATATTTTCATCCTCTGTTTACAAAAAAAAGGCACCTGAACATAGCAAATTTATTATTTTTAAATCAACGTGGACATTCCAAACGCTTGAATTTGAGCCATCTTTGGAGACAATCTAAAAGATTTCTAATCTGAATTTAATCTAAAAGGATCTGAAAGAAAAGATTCCAGCACGGTAATCTCAAAAAGAAAATTTTCTCATTTCTCTCACTCTTAATCTTTGATAACCTTCATTTTCATTTTTTTCGAAAAATATTTCCGGGACGCATAGTAGAGTAGAGTGGGGTCAAGTAGGTCAGTTTTTTTTGGCGAGCTCGTGCGATGGCGTTTTTGCACTGATTTTGACAAATAAGCACTCGTTGGAAAGGTTATACATCTGGCAACATTTTGGCAATAATGATTTTATGTCTGGCTAAATATTTTTCAAGCTAAATCCAATAAGGCGAAGGTACTTTTTTTTATGTTTTTAAAATCTGGGGGTACGATAGGTCACTATATTCTAGGTTAAATAAAAAAATGTACACGTCTAGAAAATCAGCGGTTCAACTTTTATTTGAAGAGTATGAATACTACAGATTATTTAAAAATTAATAACACAAATAATAAATGGTATCCATTGACGTCATTCAGGTAAGAAAATGAGGAGGTGGCAAATGATGTGAAAAATCATGAAAACGCGAAAGGAAATGTTTAAAAAACGTGTTTTTTCAGCAGCTGCTTTAATTAATTAATTAATTAACGGTCATGGCCAACGGCCATACCACGCTGAAAAAACCAGTTCTCGTCAGATCACTGAAGTTAAGCAGCGTTGGGCGCGATTAGTACTTGGATGGGTGACCATTCGAGAATACTGCGTGCTGTTGGCATATTATGGGCGTGGTGAGCCCACACTTGTAGTTATATACTACAAGAAACTATCCACCTAGAAACACTACCCAAATCGGGTAGTGTCACGCCTACCCTGAAAGGGAAATGGCTTAATGGTATACATATAATTAATTAACGAATTTTTCACTTCGTTTTGGCGTTTTTCGCACAAAATTACGCACCATTTTCCTGTCTGAATAATTCAAATTTACATTATAGTAGTGACCTATAGTGTCCCCAAACGGCTGACCTATCGTGCCCCCAAGCGTCTGTTTCATGTTGATGTCTGTATTTTTTTTAAAACCAAAAATATCGAAAAACCAACACAAAACTCGTGTTCAGCAATAATTTTTACGTAAGAAAAAACTCACTTGACAATTTTTTACATTGATTAAATGTACTGTACTGAGGATGAAAGACAATGCGTTTTCGCAGAACAACACGCGAAAAAATAAACGACGCCGTAACTAATACAGCTGATCGACGGTGACAGCCGAAATGACAGTCGTCAACGATGTTCTCTACCATGTATCTAATTCACGCAACACGAGCAACCTCTGCGATAACATAGCAAAGATAATGCCATATACCTATTGTACCCCCATACCTATTTGACCCCATTCTACTCTACTCATTTCTAGAAAGTATGCAATCTGCAACAGGACCACTGAATAAACCGTTTTATCACAAAAACGAGCTCAACCTAGTTAAAACTTAAATCCTTCCTGATGCCTGGACAACTTCTGACTTTACATCAAAGGAAAATAAAACTGGATGGAATGAAACTGAAAGACCAGTTGCAGGATTTCTTCACAGCTACGTTCAGGATAGAAATTTTGAAGTGTGCCTAGTGGTTTTCAAGAGTTAAGCGGAGTGCAGGACATCCGTTATGTCGATGAATAGAGAGATAATGAATCGTAGTGGACACCGGACATGGAAGAGGCGAGGCAATCCGAGGCGTTGGCTGGCCCTCTGCCTGAAAAATGTATATCTCCCGCACTTACTATACGAACGAAACCCATCTGACTAGGTCGGCACTAGCAAGCTTGAAGGTAGGTTGGTTCGTATACATGTGGGGTGCCTATTCATGTTAAAGCCCCTGAAATCCACCCCTTATTCCGGACTCACGGTATTCACACGTTGGGACCAGACACCGGGCCGACGCGACGACCGTGCCTACGTTCTCCACTAGGTTCACTCTATTTATCCTCCGCACCCTTTAGCTTCACCCTTATATCCTCTGTACACATATATACTACGCTCGATTCGTTCACGAGTCGATGCCATGGGGATGAAATCGATCAATAAACCCAGGATTACGAAAACGAGGAAAATCACTTTGCGTCGAATCTAGACCAGACCCAGACGCAATTCTATGTCTTTGGCAAGAATACAAAAATTACCAAATCACTTAGTATCCACCCTCTATGCGACCGAGATAAGTGCCGTTTCTTTAGTGGCATTAGATCAGGAATATTATAGGGTTTTTAAGTTTCATTGAAAATTTATCATTTTTGGTTTATAGCTTAGTTCTTTACTCTATGTATGTATCCCGCTTTCGGGATTTGACACATCTAAAACCCCGCTCCCACATGAGATCGGCAGTAACTAAACTATTAGCTGACATCCCTTCCCGAATCCCCAATTACCCAAACTTTCATAGTAAGCCTCCAAGCAATGCTTGGCGTACTCAATCCTATGGGGTTTTCAATTTCTAAAATCATCTACCGTTTGCAGCCGGATTTTTATTAGGAGCGCTCGCCTTCGCCTGAAAATTTTGTCAGAGAAGTGGAAAACTGCAGAAAACCAAATCTCCTGAGCATAGCCGGTTATCAGCGGATAAGTATGGATGTAGACATTCGATACATTGAGTGCCCACATTCATTCTCGGCATCAAACCTCTCGCTCGACATTAGTTAACCGCAGTGAAAACGCGACTAAGTAAGTCACCAACGGTCACCCATTCGAGCGCTGACCGCGCTCGTCTGTTCTTAACATTCAATATATCGATGAGTCGATAATCACCACCTAGCTACTTCCGCCGATATAATTTTTTGGCTCATGTTATGACTCGTAAGTAAACCAACGGAACTGTCACTTTTCGATTTCAATTAAATTTGTAGCGCTGTGTAAAATAATCGACGAGTCTGTTTTCATTTCTGTGATGTTGCAATTTGATGGGTGAAAACTACGGCAAAAATGAGAAATTTTTATGTTACCAACACGCCATATTTGATTCTGTTAATTTGAGTTTTGCAAATCTGGCCTCAGATTTGAATTCAGCAACCTCAAAAATCACTTGAAAACGTTTTAACTTCATAATTACAATAGATTCTACCGTAAACATGGAAATCATCCGTCAGATGTAAAGGGTGGTTTTCACGTTTGGTTGCCACGCGCGGTTCTCACGTGCCAGATATAATCAATTGTGATTTAAAAGGTAAAATTTTTTCAGACATTTCAAGGTCCCTAAATTCAAATCTCAGGTCAGAATTAGAACACTTAAAATTACGGTTCCAATGTTTCGTCTTTGTGATATCAGAATTTCACATTTGAAGGGAATATGTTTCATAGCTACAAATGTGCAAAGTTTCATTGAAATTGGAGGGTGTTCCGTTGTTCCGTTGGTTCCCTTGTTTTACTTGTCAGTTCTGATCAGAAAAGGTAAGATACCCAGGAGGTCCAAAATTGGAATTGCTCAACAGCAAAGCACTTTTCTATTCCCTAAAACTGTATGAAAAAAATAAATCTTAACCTTCTACCTCAAACGTAAAAGTACCATAAAAACTTTTATTCACACAGTAAATCGCAGTTGATTAATTTGATCCTGAAACTGGACCAAAATTATATTCAACGCTTTTGTACTTATTTTGGATTATTTGTTTCATCAGAAAATTGCGCATTATAATGATCCGATTTTTAAGATCAATTACCTGTAATGAACTTTCATGAGGCACAACTGTCCAGTGACAGTTGATATGCCACAACAAAGCCATGAAGGTCTACATGCACATTGAAATTTTAAACCTGAACTTTCGAAGGAATTTCCTACATTCTGTTTAACGAAATTAATACGAAGTGGATAGAAAAACTTTGTTAAGTCATTATTATTATACCATTAAGCCATTTCCCTTTCGGGGTAGGCGTGACTCGCTCGGTCGGAAAATAGTAGTGTTGGAAAGGAGGTATAGATTTTTTATATTGATCTAGAATTTTCGTGTTATTTATTTAAATAACACGTTCGTATCGCAACACTGCTCCGATCCAGGTTGCTGATCAATCTCTCTAGCGATCACCCCAAGTGAAGAGCCTGACAAGGTTGTTATGTGAGGTTCCCCACTCATGCCCATTAGTATCCAAGGTCTTTGTTTCAGGCGTCATTCACTCTATTGTCACTCTGTTTACAAATTATTCGTCGCCACACTTTTCTGTCCTGGCATACTACTCTAGCTTCCTTCACGTCCATGCATTTTTTCATGCAAGCTTTCGTGTTTCTATGGCTTCTTATGTCTCTTCGGATTAATGTCTCATTCACAGATTCTAACCATTCTTTCGGCGGTCTACCTCTGGGCATTCTGCCATTTACTTTACCTTTATACACTTGTTTGGTAGGTCGTCCATCTTTCATTCTTTCAAGATGTCCGAACCATCTCAACTGATTTCTTCCCCATATGTCAACTAGTGTCTCTCTTGTACCACATTCTTGGATGATTATCTCGTTTCGGACTTTGTCCATTAGTGGTTTCCCGCATATTGTTCGCAGAGGTTTTATGCCAATCGCGTTAATTTCACTCCTGTCCTTTTCTTGACAGGTTCATGTGTCGCTACCGTATAGCGCATGCGGTACAAATATAGAATTATGTATTGTAATATTAGCTTTTTTTGATATATTTTTACTTCTGAGAATGGACCCTGCTCTACTGATAACTTTCTGACACTCGTTTATGCGCCTATCTAACTCCCCACCTATCTTCCCGTCACTAGTGAATAGGCTGCCTAGACATATGTACTTATCAACTTGTTCTAATCTCTCATCATTTAGGGCAATGTTGCACATTGTTTTCTTACCTTTTCCTTTAAACACTATGACTTTTGTTTTATTTACGTTAATTTTGAGGTCCATGTTCTTCATGCTTGTATTTAGTTTGCTCAACATCCTTTGTAAGTCTACGAGTGATTCTGCTATAACAACTTTGACATCTGCGAAAGCTAAACCAAGTACCCTCACTGTCTCGAGATCTACAACTTCTTCGTCGAAGAGGGCCATTCTTAGACACTTGTCCATAAATATGATGAATAGCCGTGAGGACATAACGCATCCTTGTTTAACGCCTTGTATAATATCGAACCAGTCACTCAGTTTCCCATTCACCCTTACACTCGCTTTGTTACCTTCCTATATTGTTTTTATTGCTTGTAGGAGCCATCCATTGACTCCGTACTCTTTGAGGACGTCGCAAAGTTTACTTCTATCCACTTTGTCAAATGCTTTTTCTAGGTCAACTAACGCACAGAAAACTTTCTTTCCTACTTTCAAATATTTTTCTGTGATCTGTCTTAAGCTAAATATTTGATCTGTACATGATCTTCCTGGCATAAATCTACTTTGGACTTCCCATATCTTTTCTTCTGTTATTTTCATGACCCTGCGGATAAGTATTTTTGAGTAAATTTTACTTACGGTACTTAATAAGCTGATACCTCTGTAATTATTGCAGTTGCTTTTATCTTCCTTCCTTTTGTATATTGGTACGATAATCGCTTTTCTCCACTCGTCTGGGACTTCCCTCATCTCGATACTTAAATTTAGCAATTCGCACAGCCTGTGAGATATGTTATGAACAAGTGGAAAAGTCAAAATTTTCATCGCTATTTGAAAAGTACATTTTTCAATTCAAAAATATTCAGTAAGACGTAAAAAGGCTGATTATATCTTTTTCTATAGAAGCCAATCACTTTTCCTCATTATTCAATCCATACTGTTATCCACCTTGTTCTGTTTGCCCCTAAATATACAGCTGAAAATTAGTCCCAACTGAAGACTTTTTCTCAATGCAGTAAAAATATTGATATTGAAAAAAGAATAAAGGTTAGGACTTTTATTTTATTTTTTCGTTTGAGTTATGTGAAAATCTGGTTGATTTTACTAGTTTTTCACTTAATTCTACTGTGAATCAATGAAAAGTCTTACTGATTTGATTCAGTAACACACTTCTCTCTGATGTTTAGGAAGCTATAACAGAAAACAGTCTAAAATTTTTTTCTGTTAATTGGGCCTTTAAACTACCTTTTGAGCGATATTTTTTATTATCAAAGATGAAATTTCTAAAAATGCAGAGTTTTTCATTATTTCGTCGTTCATATCATAAAAAATTCCATTATTCATAAAAGGACTATAACTTAGTGGAACAAAAGGTCGGCCACGCGTCAGTAATTTCCCGAGGAATATATAATAAGAAGGTTAACGTCACATAATTTGAGACGAAAATTCTGTTTATGGTATTAGTTTCAATCTACTATAAACCACAAACCTGAATTAGTAGCCAATTTATGATTGCTCAACTCACAATTTTGCACTGAGCTTCATTTTGACTACCATGGTGGAAATCAAAAGATTTTCTTGCTTTGTGTGGAAGGAGATACTGTTTTGTGTAGGCTTAAGGCCATGTTACGAATGGGTCACGTGACCGGATTCCTACCTTACCGACACTTTCTTTCAAAATCAACTTACGTTCACACGAAAAGCGATATCGAGTTGAAAATTTGGGATAATAAATAAAAAACGCTAAGAAAGGCGGCTCTGGTTCTAAATTTTAATAATCATGAAAAAAGCAAAAAAAAAATTATTTGCACAAAAAACTTTTTTCATAATTATAAAAATTTAGGACCAGAGCCGTCTTTCTTAGCGCTTCTTATTTATTATCCAAAATTTTCAACTCGATATCGTGTTTCGTGTGAACGTAAGTTGATTTTGAAAAAAAGTGTCGGTAAGGTAGGAATCCGGTCACGTGACCCACTCGTAACATGGCCTTAAGCCCTTTACTGTGCCATAATAACAATTTTAAAGTGCCTCGTTGAAAATATGAAGCACTGACCGAAAGACTAAATTCGCTTCTTCATTGAAATCTTATGTTTGGTCATCCGGCCAAACTAATGGTTTATAAATCATTTTTCTGTAATCCCTTGTTGGGGCATGACAAAAATGACGTTTATAGGTTGTGTTTTAGTACTAATTTCGCGGATAGCGCGAATTTAAAACAACAGAATCAACAGAACAAAAAAAATGTATCGAAATTTCACTGGATGTCGTTAGTGATTCATTCTATGAACTACCTGGCCGACCTTAGGGTACGATAGAGATTCTCTAGGAAGAGCTGAGACACGTTTCCCCGTATTTTTTAATAATTTTTTGTTCATGAAATTTTTGAAATACTCGTACATGTGTTGCAAAGTAAATACTATTCTTCCATAACCTTAATAACTAACCTCTCCAATTTCGTGCGATGAGTATTGTCTCTATTTTGTATTAAAACCTCTTTCAAATAAAATGGTGATTTGAAAATCGCGCCAACTTAAGCCAATCAAAACCCATACAAGTTAAACTAAGTCCAGTACAGCGGCACCAATCAGAATTGGCGTATCCCATGTCTCAACTCTCCCTTGAGAATCTCTAGCGTACGATATAGGACGAACAACAGATTTTTATGGTCAACCTAAAATGACTTATGTAATTTTTTACAAAGTATTTATTTTTACTTAGTGAATTTTTTCTCAAGGAAAATCATATGTGAATAATACTCTAGAAAATATAGGAAATAGTATCTGGTGCGTTGAAATATTATACATTGAATTTAAATTAAATTAAAAAAATAATGTTAAACATAAGGCTCATCTGAGGAGTCTGACCAGCGGTTCCACTAGTCTACATTGTTTGATACAATATTTAGTGTTTTGGATTCTTCCCAATAATACTTTAAAAAATTTTTATTAGGTTTGCGTTTTTAAAAGTAGAAATATTGAACTTGTAAACCCTAACTACCTAACTAAAAACAACGTTAGGAATAAGAACATGGACCTGGCAAAACTTTATGTCTTGCATGGTCGAACAACTTCTATCTCGATTTACTACGTATATCTCCCCACGTCGCTTGAAGCAGACTTTCCTAGTTTCGCTAGTGTCACATTAAAAGTTCGAACACAAGTCAACCCTCAGTTACCATACTTGTTGAATACAACTCTATGTTACAAGCCCACGAAAAGCATTTTCACCAGCTGTAACATCTTTTACAGCTGATTTAAATTTCAACTTGGAAGCAGATTTATTTTTTCATTTTAACTCAAATAACTGAACAATAAATTCCTTATTGAGTATTCATATTATATTCAAATTACAATCCTATTACTTCTGGACTTTTTTCCTAAAAATTAATCTTTTTTGGTCGAATATTAAACTCTTTTGTTAAAAAATCATCTTTTTGGGTTGACAATGATATGACATTTTAAAAACTGAAATTATATTTTTCGATCGCAAAGTGGATTTATTCTCAGTCAAAATTTTGCGTTTAGAAGTCATAGTTTCTCGTGTGGCCGCATAGAACATTTCAATATTAGAAAGAGTTTTCGGCAGCTCAGTTTACAACAATACCAGTAAAGATGGCGCCAGGTATTTGGCGTCAAAAACCTGTTGATGAGAGTGGGGGGTTTATTCTGCAGAAAGCAAGAATATATATATATATATATATATATATATATATATATATATATATATATATTAGAGCTTCATCGCACCCCACCCCTCAACGTGACACAATGGACAAATATTAAGAACTATAAATTCATTCATTTCTTTCCTACAGCAGGCCGACCCAGCTGGCAATATGCTTCTCTTAATGAAATTTGTACCCACTCTTCGTCTCCTCATTGGCGTGGCAAGTCATTGCAGTCGTTGGCTCAGGTCTGAAAAAATTTACTTTTTTAGAAATAAGTTGATTTTCATATTATTTTATGTTTTTAATAGTGGAGATACTTTCATTAGTCAGGAGTCAGAGCGTGGTGTATACTATGGAGTATACTATGAAAGAGTAGGTCACTGTGTGGAGTAGGTCACTTGAATTTATCAGACATTGCCAAAAAAATGCTCAAAGCTTTTAATCTTTACTCTAAATTTCAGATTTCTCGAAGTCAAAGTTTTGTTTTAAACCAATTTTTCTATGCTATTGAACTTTTTGTTACGATATACATTCCCTTCATGGTCTTATTCAAAGATTATAGCTCGAAATGTTGTTGATAACTACTGATTTTTTTCTTCACCCCAGCTTTGAGTGTTTCAATTTTTTGGTAGGAAAGAAGTAAAAGAAAAAAAAAAGATTATTATTAATTTGCCACGTTTCAGTGATAGTTTCTTGAAAATTATGGGTTATTTTCATGAGAATATTTCCCTTTCTAGAGGAACAAAAGACAATGCCGAACTGAGCAATTAAGTTAATGGAGTACACGCAGATAAGTGCAAAGCGAAAAATAAGAAATCCAATCTAGCTAGAAGAAGAGATTTTAAAAAAGAACATAGAACGGAGAGGTCAAGATTTACATAATGTTCAGAGTTGTGCAGGGGTGGATGTCTCGAGATAATATTGGAAGACAAAAGAAATTCCTCATCCTGACAGAGGTCGTAAAACTATAGTTCTGTAATTACATTCTAAAGATGAATTGCGTACTTTAGATAGAAGGAATCTTAATTAGATAATGTTGAATTTTTTTATTATAACTAGCACATTCAACATAATTTACTTTTGCCATACTTTTGTACCAATTCTTGTACGAAAGTTTTTATTTGATATTGTTTTTCTTTATCGAAGGAAGCTATTTTTTATTATGTTAAAGCAAAATGTAAAATAAGTCAATGAATATTTGATCAAGGGAGGCTTTTGGATTAAAGGCTTTTAAAGCATCTCATTTTTTATTTAATGTCCCATGTTTTCACGTTTTATGGGACAGTGTATTAGGTTTGTTTGCTTTTAACATCGGCAACCTGTAAGTAATTCAATTCCCCATCGGCATGCTTGTTATAGAAATTTTACAAAATGTATTCCGTCTACAATGTGGCTTTTTAATATTTTTTTAACGGCTTCTAATCGAATTAACTCGCTGATATGAACAAACTGAGTGACTTGACTCACAACTTGAGCTAACTAAATGAAGCAAATGACTGGGTAGAATTAATAACCCCTGCAAAGTAGTTTGTATGCGTTCATATATTATGTGGTGTATCTTTAATTATTGTGATCATTTCAATAATACTGTGCTTTCTGCAAGCAGATTGTTTTGTATTTATTGTAAATCATATTCATTATGAAAAAAACAGTTTTTGATTGTAGAACTAGTCTGAGGAGATGAAAAAGGGGATTTTGAATTGCCAAAGGACTGCGCGATTGGATGAAAAAGAGTTTACTGTTTACTGTTTAGTGTTTACTGTTCACTGTTTACTGCTTACTGTTTACTGTTTACTGTTCACTGTTTACTGTTTACTGGTTATTGGTTATTGGTTATTAGTTATTGGTTATTGTTTATTGTGTATTGTGTATTGTGTATTGTTTATTGTTTATTGTTTATTGTTTATTGTTTATTGTTCATTGTTCATCGTTTATTGTTTATTGCTTATTGCTTATTGCTTACTGTTTATTGTTTATTGTGTATTGTTTATTGTGTATTGTTTATTGTTTATTGTTTATTTTTTATTGTTTATTGTTTATTGTTTATTGTTTATTGTTTATTGTTGATTGTTTATTGTTTATTGTTTATTGTTTATTGTTTATTGTTTATTGTTTATTGTTTATTGTTTATTGTTTATTTTTTATTGTTTATTGTTTATTGTTTATTGTTTATTGTTTATTGTTTATTGTTTATTGTTTACTGTTAACTATTTATTGTTTACTGTTTATTGTTCATTTGCTCTTTTAAAGATTGTGAATTTTTTTCTCTTATGAGAGTAGCGAGTAATGTGGGGCACATTACATAAATCACAGGATCAAAAGTTTAATATAAGGTAAATTGTAGTAAATTAATATTAAACACTTAGATTAATATCTTATTTCCCCTATGCATATAACAATAATTGAATTTAAGTTTACTAAACTAGTTAATTATTAAGTTTTCTAAAAAGTGCTACTGTGCCTAGTTATCCTACCTGAGTGGCTAGTATCGCGTATTTTATTTTTATTTATTATTGCAAATTTAAAATAATCGTTGATAACTAAGTTGATCTATTTGTGTCATAAGTGCATCCTTCGAAATAATTGAAAGATCAATATTATCAACGTTTTAATATATTTGGAGCCAAATGCTGCAAGCTTCAGTGAAACAAATTTTTCAGCTTAAAAATTAAAGAATTATCTGGAATAACCTAATTTGTTCACTATTTAACATTCCATTTATATACACAGGACTCTTGAATACATAAAGCGAGTTGTCTGAGATAACTAATCAATAGATTCGGTTTACAGGATCTTGTATTGCTGCCAATACTGTGATGAAAACTCTTTGAAATTTCTCTCCTGAGGTGAAATTTCAGCAAGATATGTCAAAACATGAAGTTCGAACATTTTCATCGTAACAAAGCTTTCTTTATGAGAAATAAATAATCGCCATGATGTACAGTAGTTTACTAGACTTTCTGTTTAACTTATTTTAGTGAACTGCATATTTAATTTCATGTAAAAACTAACTTGACTAATTCTTTCGCCATCATTCCCGAGTTAGCTTACTTGATTTCAGCTTTTATCTTTTAACGTGATCTTTGAAAAGTATACTCAATGCCCATAAAAATTATTAAAAATCACAAAACATAGTTAAGCCAGATGGAACAAGTTTCCACGGTTGATCATGACCCTCTTATTTTGCTGGTTTGCTGCGCCGCGCCCGAATGGTTACGAACGTGCCCGCCGCCCGGTCTGGCTGCGCGCGTGCGCTCTAGCGCTAGGTGTGAGATAATTCCTCGTCAAGGAGGGTATAATTATATCTGTTAAATGTTACGGTCACATCACATCTTATTAGTCTGTCAAAAAAGGATTAAATATAATTCATATCATAGCTGAAAAAATTAAAACGTTTTACATTTGATATTTCGTAAAATATGTAATTGTCTTTCATTGGTCCTAACCAAACAGGACTCTGCTGGGTCATTCTGCACCTGAAGACACCAAATGATGGCACTGGCCTGACGGTAGTCTTTGTTGATGGTCCAGGTTTCGGGATCTTGTGTCAGGAAGGACGTTCCGAATTCGATGCTTTAAAAAAACTCTTGGGTGTTCGTGGTCACGAATGAACTTAGAGCCTTCTGACTGAACTTCTGGATGGTGCGCCTTTCTTGAAGCACAGGACGGGCCTTCGGTTGGTCTGCTTCATTATTAGTTACGAAGTTCTTTGCCATTTCCTTTTTGCACTCTGGAGACAAGTCTGTGTCAAAAAAAGCCATAAAAACCAGATATTCATGGCGGCACATGCCGCCATGGACAAGCTGTGTAACCACATGTGGTACACCAATGAATATCTGGTTGATATGGCTTTCTTTGACCCAGACTTGTCTCCGGAGAGGCAAAATGGATCACAAGATCCCTACACCCGGACATTCAACGAAGACTACCGTCAGGCCAGTGCCATCATTCGGTGTCTTCAGGCGCTGAATGACCTAGCAGAGCAAGGAGTTGCTCTTGCTAAAAGGGTTAATTCTATTCTGACTAGAAAGGAGAGCAGCGACAAGCAGCTGTACAAGTTATTCAGGGCTATATCAAGAGGTACCCGAAACCATTCAAAACAGTCCTGTTTGGTTAGAGCAATGAAAGAATATTACTCATTTTACGAAATATCAAATGTGAAGCGTTATAATGTCTTCAGATGTGATGTGACCGTGACATTTAACAGACATGATTATGCCCTCCCTGACGAGGAATTATCTCATACCTAGCGCAAGAGCTCACGCGCCCAGCCAGACCGTGCGGCGGGCACGCTCGTAACCATTCGGGCGCGGCGCAGCAATGCAGCAAATTAAGAGGGTCTTGATCAACCGTGAAAACTCGTCCAATCTGGCTGAAATTTTTCACACGTCATTTTTTAACGGAAAGGAACCCTATTTCCGAGGAGCAGTAGGATCGAAGAAAAAAATAATTTTTGGTTACACCCTACTGCTGGCCCACGCAGTTTCTTAGCGAGCGAGGTCGAGGAAAGTTTGTCTATTATCCTAGCCCACCAGTGGCGGAGCGATGGAAACAGGCAGTATCCTCAGCGGATAAGTGCATGATCGATAAGTGCGTCAGCTGTCAGCACATGCTTCAGTTTGTTTTCAGTGTTTAGCGAGGTGCCTTGATTTCGGTTGTATTACGATTCGTGAAAATGCCGAAGGAAAATAAGATACAGCGTTTGTTTTAAAGAGATATCTGAGCGTGCAGGTCAAGCGAAAGCAGTTAGCTCGCGAAGCTGATTGGAACAATAAGATTAAAAATCATGAAAACCATAATATGAATATGCGCGCAGCTCGCAAGTTTGAGCGCGCCTAGCGCGCGCGACTGTTGGTTCTCGTGCTTCGCGCTCGATAATATATTTATATCGTACTCGATAATATATTTACCTCGCGATACGCGCTCGATCTTTGTATTTCCCAAGCATTTGTGCGCAGGCCTTTTAAAATTAAAGTCTAAGCATCGACAGCTGTGATTTGGTGATTGTGAATGCTCCTTCGGCTTTAATGAACACATTCTTATCGCTCGTCTCGTGCTTCGCACTCGATTTTTTCGAAAATGCAAACTTTTTTGCATTACGTTCAACTCTATTATATCAAATGTATATTATATTTATTTCTATACCTCGGTCTGGAGCTGCTCATTCGGATATTACCAAATGAAGTACAAATTTTATTTTTAATGAGTACTGTAATATTTGTTTCTTATTTTTCATTAAACTTCATTCTCGTCTACCCTGAAAAATGTATCATTTCAATAAATTTATATTATTACAAGTCATAATATGCATTGGTATTGAAACAATAGTTACCATACATTTAATTTGTTTATTTTCAATCTTATTTTTTACGACTCAAAGAAATTCTACTCGTCCTATCTAAAAATTATTGAGTACAAATTTGTAGATTCTTTTTGGGTGAACAACTCTCGTCTATTAATATTCTTATCGTACCTTGTGTCGTTTTTCAGAAAAATTCATTTTTTTATATTAAATATTATTTTTTACGATTAAAGCAAAAACTACGCGTCTTATCAAAAAATTATTTTTGTGTGCAAATTTTGTGTATTTTTTTTCAAAGCTTGTGTCGTTTGTACAAAAATTAAATTTTTTTATTCTTAATGTTTTTTACCAATGAAACGAAAACTACGTATCATATGAACAAATGATTCATAACAAATTTATAGCTATTTTTTGGGTCAACAACTTTTGTCTTATAATTATTTTTTTTCGTAGCTTTTGTCGTTTGTCAAAAGATTTTTTTTTATTTTTCATGTTATTTTTCACGAATAGAATAAAAACTACGTGTCCTAGTAAAAAGTAATTGATAAAAAAGTTGTAGATCTTTCTTGGGTGCACAATTTTTACCAATTCATTTTTTTTTGTATCTTGCATAGTTATAATATTCTTACATGAATTTTGAAAAGCAGCGTTTTTCTCTTAGTGACTCTTTTTCATATCATGCGTTTTTTGGCTTAAAATGTTCATTTTCGTTTTTTTTTTCTTCGGATTTTGAAAATGCTATAACGCTAAGAATTTTCATTTAATCGAGAAGTGTCAAGAGGATAAATTGTTCAAATTTTCGAGTACTATGTATAGCCGTACATAGAATTTTTTAATTTTGAGAAAAAGGTTTCAAAATGTTCGAAAATGCTCAAACTTGTTGAATTTTTATCCAAAACTGCTAGCTAACAAACTTGTTCTTCCTTTTTACATCCTCAAGAAGTGTGCCAAAGTACAATTCAATCCGAGTGGTCTTTCAAAAGTTATGCAATATACAGACAACGACAACGACAGACAGACACCGACGTAAAAACTATTTTTTCTGACTCAGGGGGCATCAAAACGTCGACATTTGATGAAATTCGCGAAAGTCACTTTTCACATAAAACCAATACCTTCTCATTAAGATGAGAATTCAAAATTGTCAAAAACAGTGATCATATGGTTTAAAGGCTGCTTGGATACATTAGTTTAAGATAGCGAGAGACAAAGGCCGCAAACATCGGCAAACGTTTAAAGTAAGTAAGCAGGAAGCACGTTACTTTAACGTGTAACGGCAAAATTTATTACTCAGTTTCGCTGAATATTTAGTATCCCCTTGTCTCCGACAAATTAAATGGATATTATTCATTAATTACAACAGGTTTTTTCGGTTATGTTTAGCTTTGAAACATTGTTCGCCAGGCTCGGCGGAACGTAGGTTATCTGTCTTTCTCGCTCCTTAAGAAGTGGGAATGTCAGAGAATTAGAGTGAGCGACACACTCGCATGTGGAAAAATGTAATTTGTTTTCCACATGCGAGTGTCTCCCTTACTCTAATTCCTTTACATTTACACTTCTTAAGGAGCGACTAAGACAGATAACCTTCGTTCCGCCCAGCCTGTTTTTCGTAGATAGCGTTTATTGATGTCCAAGCTGAAATTAATATTTAATACAATTGTATACCCATTGAAGTACATATTAGGAATATTTTTAAGGTTCTAATTTCAAACGTCTTCGCATTTCAAACGTCTTCTCATTTCAAACGTCTTCTCATTTCAAACGTTTTCTCTTAAATTGATATTTATTGCTGATATTGTAGTTTCTCTTCAAGTTTAATTTATTATCTGTATAAGACAACAAAATGGACAAAATTAAACAAATATTTTAACTGCGGATAAATATCCAACAGAAATCGTTCTCACGGCCCTGACTGTTTACGTTTGGATTCCCCCGATTTGTCACCAAGGCCACCAAGGTCACCAAGGAAACCGAGAGTTTAGGGTATATTTTACCGTCTATACCCGAAATCAGTTAAAACTAGTTTTAAGTATTTAAAACGTGAAAATACCAGGAGCATTTGCCAAAACTAATTTTAACTAGTCAAAGGCGGAGTAACCAAGTGCTTTTGTGAAAACCCGAAGAAATTTTAAATTTTATCTGATTTTGTGTTTTAACTGAAAATATCAGTTAAAACTAGATTCACCCAATTCTGCTTTTGAAAGAACTAGGTTTACCTGGACTATTCAGGGGCCGTTCAAGAATTACGTAACGCTTTTTTCTGGAAATTTTTCCCCCCCCCCCCCCTGCGTAACGTTTTTTCTATAGTAAGTGTATCTAACTTTAACATTAGCGTAACGCTCGAGGTGACCCCCCCTTTCCCCCTGAAGGCGTTACGTATTTTTGGAACGGCCCGTCAGTGGAAACCCGAAATACTGAGTGTGCAGTCACTGGTCACAGAAGAATGATTGGTCACATCTCGAACCATTTTGCTAGCTCGCCCTTTAAAAAAATACGTGCTAGCGACTGATCACAGAAGAGTGATTAGTCACATATCAAACCACCCTGAATACTACAGATAAAACAAGTTCTATCAAAAGCAAAATTGGGCGAATCTAGTTTTAACTGATATTCCCAGTTGAAACACGAAATAAGATGGAATTAAAAAAAATATTTGGGTTTTTACAAAATGACTTGATTACTTCGCGTTTTGACGAATGATTGTGGTAATTTCGCGTTTTAATTAGTTAAAACTAGTTTCAAATGGATTCGGGTTAAAACGGTAACATATATACACAGCAAAGCTCGGAAATAACATCTATACATCGATTATTTTTAAAACTTCCCTTCAGAATAGAAATAATATTTTTCAAAGTATGAATGTTTAGAGGCTGCTTCTCGTACTTAAAATCTCATTTATATTGGAATCGCTATCTGCGAGTTCATAAATTCTTCATGATGTGGAGGGCATTCAAAGCGAGTTGCACTTACCGATTGCACAGTTCGCGGGTAAAAGAAAGTATAAAAGGCGACGGTCGTGAGGCTGATATAAGACAGCAGTGCATGTAAAATAAAAGTAGAAATGCTCTTGATCTGTCGAGCCAGGCTGGTCGAATAGGTTGGATATTATCGGAAGGTGGAGAACGTAAAGATTCATACGTAGACGCAATATGTTATTCCATGTATACCGTGGAGCCTGTTCCCTGGTGCGGTGGTTGAATGCATTTAAAGGAGGAGAAACGGGTATTCAAGAGGCCCGGGATAAATAAAGGAAAGTTGGAAAACGTGTGTCTGGAGCAAGGAAAGCAGGAGGATAGTTTTAAGCGTCGGTACCACTGGGTGGGTGGCTGGTTGGGATCAGGTGCTGTTGCAACCAATATCGTAAATCCGAATCGAGTTCGAGGGGAAACAGAGCCTCTTCTGTGCCCTTTCGCTTCCCTTCTTTGGCTCCCTTTGCATACTGTATTGTATTCCCAAGCCGCCAAGAAGATTATGACTGTTCAAATATTCTCGAGAATAAACCGTTTTCACTTTATTATGTTCAAAATAGAAGTTCTTCCTAATCTTCCATAACGCTTCCTAAATGATGATAATATCGACACAAACAAATGTAAAGGTTCCATCTCGGTGAAATCGAATGAAAAAGTGCTAACTCGCTTGACACATTCACGAAGCTTCAAAATTCCATATAAATTGTATTGGGAACATCAGAGCCCTCAAGTTTGTAGCATCTTTTCATTTGGTTTCTCCGAGATGGAACCTTTTCATTTGGATACGCCTATTTTGTTCTTTTCTTTCTTCATTAATAAACATTCCCTTGCCAAAAACAATAGTTATGAATAAGATTATTCTAAAATCCTTCAATTAACAATTATAGATGTTTTAATATAGAAAACTTCTGATACAAATCCTCTTGAGTAAAGCATCTGAGTTAAAAGTAAACGAGTTCTACTTAAGGGTTGAATGGAACTAAATGCAATTTGATGAGGCAGTCGAATGAAATGCGAATATCAATTCAGCGGCAAGCAATGCATTGAGAGCGGCTTATATTGCATAAACATATGGAGCATCTAGATTCCATTCCTAAACACAAATGGCTGCTTGATATTGGTTTTGTATCCCGATTTTGCGGACACCCCATATATAGAGAGGCAGTCCAGGAAGGATCCGTCGAGGTGGGCAATTACCTCACTAAATATTCACAAGTTCATTACGAGCAAAGTTGGACCCCCTCCACTTTTCACTCTGTCTCTCTATGTCTCTCTCTCTCTCTCTCTCGCTCTCTGAGCCTGCATGGTGTGCCTCTTCGACCATCCAGTTTCACAGAACCATAGCTTTCCACGGCCCTCGCTTCAAGTCTGACAGAGATTACTGGAGACCTTTGTGAGCTAAACGGTGAAATATTTCGCGAAACCAGAGCAACGTGTAGCAGTGTAGCTAGCTTCACCTTAATTTTGTTTAATTGCGGGACAAGAAAGCTAATTAGGACTGACCTCTTAAAACTTAAAATTCCCGCATCTTAACTTCCTGAACTTTTATTTCGATGAGAATCTTGATTTTTCATGTAACATTTACAGCTGATTTAAAATTAAAAAAGACTCTAATAAATTTTCCAACTCTTAAAAATTTTCAGCAACGTGTTTTAACAATTCTTAGTAATTGCCAGTGAGTACAAAGATCTTCTGATAAATCCAACGACAATATTAAGATATATATGACGATAAAGTTTGAATGCGGATTTCTTTAGGAATTTTTGCAATCAGTATTTGAAAATAAATATTCCCTTGAACCAAATTAAAAATATTTGAAACTTTTCTGCCATTAATCGTGGATTGAATTTCGTATCTTACTTATATTTGTTAAGTTAAGTACAAAATCTTTCCCCCACACTATTACCGAGAATTACAAGACTCGTTTGCATTTCGACGCCTCCATTCAATATGAGTCTATCTGCTGACAGCGCCGTGTATGAGACTATGCGCTGTGTATAAGCATAGGGAATAGTCTCATACAGAGCCCTGTCATCACATAGACTCATATTGAATGGAGGCGTCGATTTATTATTGAAATATTTGAAATATTCTACTAAAATTCATTGAATGTTTATAAAATTTTGGTGCACATCCAAGATTCCATGGCTATTTCCACACTTTTTTCAAAGACTATTTTTTTCTGTGTAGTTTTTAGAAAAGTGGTGAATGGTTTTAGTTTTAACATTTTGAAGTCATATAGTCATCCAATATTGCGAACAAAATCTATTCGAAAATAACGCTTCAATTGAACCAATTGTAATTGGAGTCATTCATGAATAAGAATGGCAATATTCTTTAAATATAACACTTATAAATCGTAAGAAAATTTATTTTCTTCCTTTTTATCATGTGACATGATTTCTTTTACAATTTTTTAAAATAAAAAAATTATATTTTTGCGTCATCTCAAAAATTTGAGAGGCCTTTTGAACGAGTATAACTTTAATCTGCATGTGACTACTAATTTCATCTGCAACAAAATGATTCAAGAATGTAACAGTCTTTTTTTCATATTGATAAATATTTTTATATCACTTTAATGTCGCTGCAGAAAAAATGATACCTTCAGATATAGTGTTAAAGTATCCTTTCCTTTGGGAAACTAAGAAGGAAATGTCTTTTTTTATAACTGTTTTTACAACCAGCTGCCAATTTACTGAAAAAATACCTGCGTACCTATTCGCAGATGTTAAAAGGCCATTTTTGAGAGAAGACTAAATCACATCGACAGTAATGTGTATTTTTTATTTGAATATTTCCCGCACACCCCGTATGTAGACCTAGCAGAAAATGAAAAGCTCCGCGTAGTGCTCGAGCTTTTCGAGAGAAAGGCCGTAAAAGTTTAATAGATCGTTTGGTTCGAACGTAACGTGAAAGGCCCTCCTGTTCTATACCTAATAAACCATTTGTCCGACCGAAAATAGGTTTTTGTCTAAAATGTACGGAAGAAGTAAATTAATATAATTTGTTTAATTGGAAAATCGTATCCCAATTGAATTATTATCAAGTCAAGTTGAATTTTCATCAAATTTTCAATCGAGGGTGTATGCAACTGATCGAGTTTTGATAGTGGTAACAGATAACAATTCACAACTACAACATCAAAATTGATATCCGCGTTCATATCGTTATTGTTCATGTTAATTAATTTTTCACCAATGTAACGAATCAGTCATTGATAAAAGTGAATTTCTCTCGCAGGGAAAAATTTCCAAAGAATGTGCTTGGGAAGAATAAATTGGTTTTGAAATTGCTACCTTCCTCAATTTCATGCTGTCGATTCAAAACAATATCAGTTTTCGGACAAAAATTGTTTTATGATTGTATCAGTATTTCGAACTTTTTGTTCGAACTGCTAATCAATGTATGTATGTATCAGTATTACCCCGGTGTACAGTACACATTTTTATGACAGTTAGTGAGTTTTTGATGCGATGACGAGGAAAAGTTGGATGATTAAAAAGCGATAATATTGCTCGATCTAAAAATTACTGGCTAGGTAATAAATGGGCGGGCATCGAGAGACACGCAACAAAACTGCAATCTGCAACCGAGGCAAGCGTGAGCTTACAGGAGCCTCATGCAATCTGAGCCTTCGGGTTCCTTGCACGCTATTCTTTCTTCCTCGACATCCATTTTTCTCATTCTCTCTTTCTCCACCTTTCTTTCTCACGGAATGAAAATCTAGTTATTAATTCACCCTTACTCGTCAACAACCACCGACACCCCTGGCAACACCAGATATTGATAACGAGAGGATTTTAATGCACATGCATTTATTCAGGATATAAAATGGATACAAGTACCTCTTTAGCCCCGAATATCGATTGCACCTTTTTATGTCTTGTGTATTTGAATCTGGAGTGGTTGTATTAAATTATATATATATATATATATATATATATATATATATATATATATATAATCAATTTTATATCATAAATAGCGATAACCCAATTGAGGGCGCGGATCATGTAACCAACAAGAAAATTATATCGCTCAGTATAATTGGTTGGCTCCTATACGTCGCATGAGCGCAACATTTTAAGGAACAATATATTTGGTCCAATATAATTGTATACTGAGGTGGTTCACTTCATTTTTAATCGAGTACAACGCTCTCCCCAATTCAGTTCGAAATTCGGAAAAAGAAATAGCATAAATTTGTTTTCTCTAAAATTGATTTTAACAAGTGCCACCGGGCACCTGAAATTCCCTATACATGGGAAAAAAACACTTTTTAGGGTTTATGGAACAACTTCTGTGGGATCGGGAGAATATTAAGGAAAAGTTATAGAGCATTCAAAGGACTTTCCAACGAAGAATACCGTGCATCTATCATATGGGTTTGCCATTCCTAACACACCCTCACGGTGACACGAAAAGTACGCCTAAATCCAAAAATGTCAATTCTGCAAGGGCATTTTATTCTTACTTGTTTTGGCTAAAAATTATTATTATCAGTCTAGTGTAATAATTATTATTATTTTAAAGTAATTTTAAATTATATCAAAGCTAGTTATTGTTGAAAACATAAATTTTATTTTTGATATGCCTGAATTGTTGAAACAATTCATTATTAGTTATTTCCTGTATTTCACCAGGTTGTCCTAGAGACGTTCACTTTTTTTCACAAATGTTTAGTCTACGTTGCCTTTTTTTGTATTCCTTATCTTAATATCTTAGCTTTATTATTAAACAAATTTCTTTTGATCAATCAATTTTTTCTGGAAATTCAGGAATGAATATTGATTTGTGGTGATAACTACTCATTTTCGAAGTTAATACGTTACATTAATAATATTTCTGAATTGCTTCAACAATTGCTTATACAGGGAATTATGATATATATACTGAAATGCAACGTAGAGTTATTCAAAATGTATAAAATATATTAAAAAGCAACCTTGATTATGATTCGGCGAGAAAAAGCAATTATGTAGAGAAATGTTATCTGATTAAATAAATGGGCTTTTGTAAAATAACAAAGCTGAGCTATCGAAAACTATCAAAATATATAAGAAGGAAACCTCGATTTTGATTCTGTTAGAAAAAGAAAACAACTTCTAGAGAAAAATCGGTTTGAAAGTAATTTAAAATTACTTTCAAATGTTATTAATTATTCTAATAGATCCACAATAAATATTTTTTTCATAAAAACAAGGACAAAGTGCTCAAAGTTGTAGATTTCATGCAGGTAGTGATACTTTTCGGGGTATCCTGGGTTTGTGTTCAGGGTTGCAAACATATATGATTGATGAACAGAATTCTTCGCTGAAAAGTCCTCTACAAGTCCTATAACTTTCCGTAAAATTTTTCTAAACCAACAGAAATTATTCCAAGAACCCGAAAAGTATTTTTGCCCCATTTATTTTATATGAGAAATTTCTAGTGTCAGGCTGCCTGCGTTAATATAAAAATTTCGAAAAAACCAAAATATGCAATTCATTTTTTCGGATTCAGAACAGAATTGAGAAGATAGTTTGCCTCCAGCACGAAAAGAAATTTTCCAATGCATTTTTGAAACATCTTATATTGTATACCCTACTACTATATATATATATATATTTTTTCGGTTTTTATCCCTCTGGAATCGAACCGAAAGGCCTATGACGAAGCCACCGAACGTGTCCTCAGGTTGCGGATAGAGGGTCCCTGTACCAAGGGTTTCTGCTGAATATGGTTACAATAATTAATAAGTAGTCGCGGACAATTGTCTATCGCACATGCGAGATGGATGCAGAAAGCTGTCATCCTTGGGTCGCTTCGGGTCCTTAAGACACACGAGGGTTTCGCTGGCCTGTTGTTCTGATTTCATCGTGCCCTGTGATCACTCATCTCACGCTTGTGAGACGTGGCCATAAGTGTGATTTACCGCGGTTCTACCGGGAGCCGGTGTTTTTTTTTAGATGGCAGTTGCTCTCAGCGGTACTCTGCGGTGGTTGTTGAACCCTTTTTTTCAATTATATATACCGCGTTCGGTATCAGTTTTGATTCCTTGGGAATCAAACTGAAGGACCTATGACAAAGCCACCGAACGCGTCCTCGGGTTGCGGATGGAGGGTCCCGTACCAAGGGTTTCTGCTGAATATGGTTACGATAATTAATAAGCAGTCGCGGACAATTTTCCAGGGATGGTCCCGAAGGAATAACCCCTAAGTGGAGGCGTCACAACCGTGCCGAAAGCTGAATGGCACCTGGGTGAGGTGTCTCAAACAGTGACTCTGGCATACCCGGCGACCTCTCAGAGTATGCAGCCTTATCCTTGCATACGGGGCTCTACAAGAAAGGACGAACCCTTTTCCCTAGCTGCTCGTGGGAACAGTAATGATAACACCAAACATAGTTGCCGTAAGTGTGGTTTAAAACAATGGAACGCGCAGGGCTCCCGACAATGGGTCGGATAACAATGCCGACTATGCTAGAATTGGAAGAGCCAATCAAGACAGAGTCAATGCGATTGACCGGCAGAATCTCATTACTTTTAAGTGGACGGATCGACTCAAGGACGACCTGCTGGAGTGCTATGATACCTGTATGCCCCCTGAACGAAAACGTCTACGAAACTGTGCCGAGGAACTCCGGAAAAGGGGTGCAGAGCGCCTACTCAACCGCAGCCAGAACAAGCCGGCAACAGAGAAAGAGAGGCGACACTGAGAATAACCGCGAGCAGGCATCCAATAGGCGAAGAGCGATGCTTCAGGACGTGGAGAAACATCAACAATTCAGGTTTCTCGCAAGCCCAAAGATCTGGCTGAACTGGATGGCGAGCTTCGTGGATATTTTTCCGAAGAATCCGACCTCTGGACTATCAATTGTAGTGTGTATAATGCAGCGAGAGCTTTGGCAGATGCAAACCGTGAAACAAAACCAACGGTTGCTCATAAGACTAAAAGACGAATGCATCAACTCAGCACAAAGATAGGCTGCGCAAGACAGTACGCGTCCCGCATTCAGTGTGTGATTGACTACATAACATCTGGCAGGAATTTTACTGCCAAGATTCGACAGTTCGCGCGCGAACTGCGAATCCGTCATCACACACTTAACAAGTCAAAGCTACTGACCATCATCAGGCAGCATATTTTTGACAGAATACGAGTACTATCTAACGCTAGAAGGAGTTTAGAGCGGAGAGAGAGATGGGTCAGAGAAAATCAACAGTTTTTGTCTGACCCATCTCGACTCTTCCAAGAACCTCCAGTTACTGTCGTCCCCCGCCCACGCCAGAGGAGGTCGAGACATTTTGGAGAGGAATCTACGAAGTGCAGCATCCACTGAAAGAAAACTCAAAGAATATAAATAGCTTCAAAAAGCTGTGTAATGCCCTCATATTACCTGAGGAGGAATGCCCACCTATCACTACCGAGGAGGTGAAAAGCGTATTAAGAAGCATGAAGAACTATCCGCTCCGGGACTACATGGTATCAAGACCTTCTGGTTGAAGGAGTTTCCTTCAACCCACCAGCATCTGGCCCGCATTTTCACCTCATATCTTAAGTCGGAAGAGCCTATTCCGGAGTAGTTGGTGGAAGGGCGCACAGTGCTCCTTCCGAAGACGGGCAACTTAGCTTACCCTAAGCATGACAGGCCCATGACTTGTTCGAACACACTGTATAAGATCTTCACAGCTATCCTAAATGATAGGATTGTTCGGACAATTGGACATGTGTGGCGAGAGATATACGAACAACGCGGCTCAAAGAAAGGCGTAGCAGAATGTCGGGAGAACCTATTCATCGATAAAAGTGCTTGCAAAGACGCAGCATCCTACCAGCGCTTCCTATCGATAGCCTGGATTGATTACCAGAAATCTTTCGATTCAAACTCCCATAGACTTATCAGCTGTCTGTTGGAAAGCTTTAAGGTTCATCCACATATCGTGAGGTGCATAGAGAGAATAATGCCGCTTTGGAAAACCAGATTTACTATCTCATCTGGAAAACTTCGTGTGATCACTAACTGTGTCACCTTTCAGAGAGGTGTGTCTCAGGGTGGCACCATGAGCCCTCTCCTCTCTTGCCTCACATTATTGCCACTATCTCTCGCACTTCGCCATCGCGAAGAGTACCTCCGCGGCAAACCTGGAAATCGAAAACATAAGGTCAAAGACATTGTGAAACAGTACACTCAACAGATTGGAATGGAGTTCGGGTTAGAGAAATAAGCCAAGGTTTAATTGCAGAAAGGAAAACTTAATGGCATCCCCGAAGACCCTGAGCTCGTCGACAGAAGCGCTATACGATACCTTGGCGCTAAAGAGACCTATACATACCTGGGCGTGCCACAGAGTCGCATTCAGGACGTGACATCTATAGAGGATACTCTCCGATGCAGATACAAACGCCTCATCCGGCGGATATGGTCTTCCGAATTGTCGGCGAGGAACAAAGTATCTGCAACGAACATGCTTGCCGTCCCAGTAGTACTCTATCCCTCGATCGCGGAATACTGAATCTTGAATATCTTCACAACAGGATTATTCTGGGTACAGCACATATAGTCGCAAATGGACAAGACATTCTTCTTAAAATGGTCAGGAAACACGAAGAAGTGGACAAAGGGGCGTTTCTGTACAAAGCAGCGGCGGAGGCTGCTGAAACACTTGGCATTGACTTCAATATCAGGGGTGAACAAAATGCATCAAATCTTATCAATCTTGAATACTCACTCCTGAAGGCCCGGATTAAGAAAGCACAGGAGAAAAACTTCCGGGAACAGCTCCTCGACAAGAGGATGCACGGCAACTTCCACAGAAATGTGGAGGATCAGTCGATGTCGTATGAGCTAACGTTTGCTTTCCTTGAATCGCCCGGATTGAACTCGGGCACGGAGGGTTTTATTTTTTGGAACAAGTTTTTGAACGAAGTTTCTCATAGAAGAGGCATTAGTGATTTTTTAAAATAATAGACAAACTAAAGTTTTCATTGTGATCAATTTAAAAATAGAAATTTACAACAAATTACAAAATTATACAACAAAAATTTAAAAGAAAAATCCGACAAATCAAATTTTGTATTTGAAATGGTAATCTTTCGAGATGCAAAAGGGAAGCGGGAAATTCTTTCGCACCCTATCCCTTCCCCAGCATTATGTTCAGAATTATTTTATTTCAAAATTTATGATCAAAAAGTATTTTCTATTCATGGATCAACTTTGAATTATGGCGATGAAAAAAGTTTTTCTGTTTAAAACAGATTTTTCGAATATTATAATTGAGTATAACTCCTTTAATCTTCAGTAAAGTGTATAGTCAATCGATTCGCATCGAATTAAGGAATATCTGCCGTACCTGCATCAATTTTGAATTAATGAAATGATCAATGAAATGTATTAATGTACGTAGATCAGTCGATTTGTCTCGAATCAACACATCTTTTCTATTATCGCGTAAATGTTAAATTGTGAGAATGAGAAAATTTTTACGATAAAAATCGATTTTTCATATAATATAAATGACCATAACTTTCTCACAATTTAGTAAAATGTATTAATATTATAGATCAATCGATTCCACTTGAACCAAGGACTTTTGTATATTCTTGCATCAACTTTGAATCATATTAATGAAAAGAGTTTTACTATAAAGAAACCGATTTTTAAAATATTATAAAGAGCTAAACAAACTTAAAATTTTATCGTGATCATAAGAAAGTGTGAGATCCACACATTCACACACACACATACATCCGGACAATTGCTTAGCACATTATATTAGACATTTTTGAAATGAAGAATGTTTAATTAAAAAATTTTCAAGAATGCTACCATTACAAAGCTTTCTCTGTGAAGAAGCGGTCCGGTGATTGTAAGTAATATTTATAAACTTTCAAAATGTAAAAGTTTGAATTTTTCAAAGATTAATGTATCGAAAAATTCTCAACACAGCTGTTATCGAAGTAGCAGAAAAAATAATTTGAGTTCAATGTTTGTTTTTAAATTAAGAGCTCCGGACTGTACAATTACCTTATTTGCAGTTCTTCAAAATTTTAGGGTTTTAATTTTAAACCCTAGGAAATTTCTATCTCCGAAAATTAAAGCTTCAAAAAATGAAATCTGCTACATTAAGAGGTTGAAATGATGATACTCAGCAAATTCGAAACTCTCCTGCCAAACTTGATAATCCCCAGTGCTAAAAACATTCAAACACATTCAAGTGGGCATTTTAGATTATTCAGAGCCTTTGCAAAATACTGTATACCTCGTTCTAAGATGCGGAAATTTAATTTTGAGCTTCAAAAAAGTGTATGATTTATGCATCAGGAATTAATTATGGTGATGTAGAATTTGAAATTTATAAAAAATTGTAGTTCAATAATGTTTCAAACTTGAATCTCACCTCAGTTGCGGGTTCAAACTAATTTAATAAAAATTAAGACACAACTAAAATATCTCAATAACCAATGCAACTATATTGCAAAACTTCTTCCACAATTATTAAAAAAAATTTTGTTTCATTTCTGAACAGTGAACAATTCTGAGTCTTAATTTAAAAACTTTTTGAAAAATTAGATCTTGCAGTTTTTATTTCAAGTTATAAATTGCATTTGTTTAAAACTAATTTTCACAATATTTAAATCAAAAAACATATATTAGGCAAGATCTCAGAAAATAAGTCAGTTTAGACGATTACAATCAAATAACTTTTCAAATCGCTTTCCAATTTGTCACTGAATGGATCCTATTAGCATTCCCTCTCTACATGCTTCTGTATCACCCAGCAAGTTCTTTTTTTTGCTAAAGAAACGAAAGTAGGAGTAAGTGACGAGTTTCTTAGGTGAGGAGGATGAAAACCCAAAGAAACAGAATGCAAAAAATAAGAAAAAGGAAAAAGAGTCGAGCAATGCTCGCAAACGCGACTGGAAGCTGACTCGTGTATCCTGCCGATAAGAAGTCCCGATTCGTATTTCCCGCCTCTCGTTTATATATTTCGAATCCCTTCAGTCCACCCTCTTATTCAGTGCTGAAATTTTTCTCGCTCTTTCTATGCCCTCTTTTAGAGTGAAAACTCGACATTAAACGAAAGACGACGACACAGACGACAGACCTTAGCAACACTGAAAGCGTCGAACGAAATAGGGAATTTAAGTGTCGTCGCTTTGATGAGATCTCGTCCTCGAGCTGCTCGTCTTTCCCTTTCTCTCTATTTCGCATTTTGTATTTCTCTCTCTCTTCTTACTTTTCCTTTTGACCATTCTCTCCTTCTTTCTCATGCTCGATGCATGATAATCCATAGGGAATTCTATAACGCCTTTTAAACTTTCCCTCCTCTTTTCATTCATTTGCTCATTTTCCTTAACCTTTTTCATCTCTACAACTCTTCTTTTGTGCTTTTTCTGCATCTTTAGCGACAATCTTATATATATATATAATCAAATTGCATTTGAATTATTTAAAGGTCATCGGTAAAATTTGATGTTAACAACAAAATTCCAAATCAAAAATATTTCAATGTTAAAATCTGAACATGCAGCTGAAGATTTAAGATTATAGGTGTAATAATCACAAGACGTAATACCTTCCCAAAAATCCTGGTGGTTAACAAATTCTATATACGACTCTTAATTCTTTTTTCAGCAAATTCAATTTCATCAAGTTAAAATCTAAAATAAGATTTATAATAAAAAAATGTTCACTCTTCCTAATAAGGTTTTGATTGCTGGAAGTCTGTCCCTGACACTATAGTTTCACGCTGTCACATTTCTCCGGGTCTGTCGTTCGAACCCTCTCGACCGCTGTTATGTAACAGTAGTGTCAGTGTGGTGGCTGGCTCGGTTCTCTGGACAGCGTCGGGCTTCCTCTGTTCATATTAGTTTTAAATTTCTTCTCGGGCACTCGTGGCCTTTGAGATGAAGTTTAACGCCATAGATTATTTAAATTGATATTAATTACTGTTTCAAGTTCCAACCCTTGACTCTCGGTCTGGTTTTCACTCTTATCGGGAGAGGTCATGAAAAAGCGAAATTGAGACACAAGTCTCTTTCGTACCCCGCTCGCGATTAATTGCAAATTCTAAAGTCAAAGCTCATACTCTGCTAAAAAGTGTTTTCAGGTCAAATAAGCGTTCCCGACACAGTGTCAAGTGTAATTGCATTTTCGGATCATTGTAAAGTAAAGTGATTTTCCCGACTCGCTCGGCTGCTGGCGTTCTGGGGAGTGACAAGTCAATGACGATAACATGTACCTCCAGTTACATCGGAATCGATCGTTCCGAGAACGATCATGGTCGTAGCTTCCGGAGCCTAAATTCTTACTATTTTCTGAATATTAAACTACTCCTACTTTCTATAAACTAAACTACTATAAACTACTTGTAATTCTACTTTATAAATATTGTATGTATGTCAAAAGTAACGTTTGCGAATTCGCTCGCAGTTTGGAACTTGGATTATGGTCAAATTACATTAAATTAGATTGTAACAAGAGAAAATTAGTAGAATTTCGACTAGCCTATTTAAACATCGGTTGATTTTGATTTTTATCGATTGGAATTTTTTTAAATTGACTTCAAAATGCCAATACGTTGTCCTCTCTCTGCCCCACTCCAGTCTGTTATTAATTCATAACCAACGAGTTTATATTATTAGCTTCCTTATAAAAATATTTTCTTATTCTTAACTAAAATGTTCTTCTTGCAATGTTTACGCCTCAGGAGAATATCCAAATGAAGAAACTGTTTCCCCTATATTTATCGTCTCTTATTTTAATTTATAAACACTATTACCAGTTTCACTTTAGCACAAATGAGCTTTTGAAAATTAAGATGACCATTACGTGCAATAGGCCCTGCTTGAACGAGCGAGTTGGTCAACAAACGTAACGCACCGTATACATACATACAGCCCTCCATGCATGAACCGTGTACCATTTCAAACGTTATGAAATGCGGCCATTGAGTTTATGCACCATGCGACAATATATACGTGTAATGAAAGTGCCTCCTCTGTACTCTAACCGCAACCCACATGAACCGATTCTCATATTATGCTTCATTCTAGGTACACACTGTACTTGCATTTGCAAATGCCGAGTTAGAATATGTGCGAAAATACGTAGACGCAAGATAATATTCATGATGTTAATTATTTGATATCCACAGCACGTGTAAATAGAAATTATTAGTCATGGTTTATACTAGTTTGTAGCGATTAATCTCTCGACACTAAATGGATTTCCTTTCCTAGATAACTAATGTCTTTAATTTATCAGTAGCTAGAGTAAGCAAGCGCGCGAAACACATTGAATTTCTATGTCATATAATGGTCAAACATTAGACAGACCATGTCAATCTTTTTTTCATCTCCTTCGCAGCATAAATCTTAATTTTCTTTTATTTTTAGTCTATTTTTCTCTATTCCACCATATTCCCTAATCAGCACATATACTTTTTAATCCCTTTTTTTTGCCACAAACTATCTCTCGCTAATTCAGGTGAATCTTTTCTTACCTCATTGCAATTGAGAGGGTACATAAGGTAAAACTATCGATTTTTAATAGGAACTACGACAACTAATGAAGAGATGCTTGAAATTTCTTTGAATTCCTAGAAATTGTTGAAAAAGTTTTTTCTATCGCAATAATTAGTGACCAGATTTCTGAAAAAAATTTCCAATTCACGTTCTGAAAGAAAATGATGCGCTATTTCTACAATATCCAACTTTTTTGGACGGAGTTTGATTAGTTAGGAAGCTGCATTAATGTACTTGAAGATGCACATAACTTTTTTTAGACCATTCTACGACCTGAGGCATTTTCCGACCTGAAAAGTGGCTACCATGGAGGGGAAAGAAAAAACATAAATTAAAAAGTGTATCAATGAGCCAATTTATAATTTTTTTAAACTTCAACTGTTGGTGTTTATTGTTTGTAAAGTGAACAAATATGTCTTCAAATTGTGCGTTTTTCCGTTTTTTAGTTTACTGTAATCCACTCACGAATTTTGCCTTCCTCTTTTATGGGATTTACCTATGTAACTCCTTAAACGCCTATAATTTTTGGTAATATCTTTTCTGTACAATACTTTTTTCTCGATACCAGCCTAGTTCTTATCTATTCTGCTCAATATTTTTCTGTCTTTGTTATAAATATTAATAACTTCTAAATTTTGAGCAGTGGGATTTCACAGAGAATCAACGACATTCATTTTTTCAAGATTTCAATCATTAAAAATTCACAGAAATTGCATTCGCTTTTGATTCATTTCTTAATAAAAATGACATTAAAGATTTTACTTTACAAAGTTAAAAAATTGAGTCGCGTTACCAAAATTTCGGTGTACGTTGTCACGGCTTTTTTTGAATAGCCGCTTGTTAGAAATCAGAGAATAATGATTGGAATTTTAGTGATTGTTCATGATTCTTAGTAAATTTTCCATACACGGAAATTTTCGTAATGCTTTTCAATTATTTATGATTTCATTAGTTTTATTGCAAAAATTCCATTTTTAATATGCAATTTTGAATAATTTTTTTTATATTCTTTGAAATACTTCTAGTTTCACGTCCAACCCGTATAACTACCGAAGTCTTAAGACGCTAAGTATGGGCGTTTGTATAGATTAACCTTCATAGTTTTCAAACAATTGATTCAGGTTTTTATAGAAACCCTTTTTCCAGGCACACACATACACATACCTAATGCATATTTTGACAAAAATGT
Source organism: Andricus curvator (assembly GCA_932195095.1). Lineage (NCBI taxonomy): Eukaryota > Metazoa > Arthropoda > Insecta > Hymenoptera > Cynipidae > Andricus > Andricus curvator. Next base: position 125,676 of record CAKNYM010054316.1, on the reverse strand, counting down.
GTATTGTATGTTATTAAAATATTTCGAAATTTATATTTCTCTTGAATTTGGAAGAAGATAAATATTTGAGAAGGGATGACATATATATAGTAATAAAACCACAAAACAGAGAAATACTCTGTTTTATTCATAACTCTTTTCCTAAAAGATTTTCTTCCAGGGCTTTTGGTGATGCCCGCTCAAACATAAGCCCTGCAGAGTATTTCCTTTAGGTCGTATTCATTCGGAATGAATCCTTCATACACATTAACCCACCTGTATCACTAAAGCCGGAGGTTTCCTCTTGTACAATTGAAGAGGAGTGCTTTAGTACACCTGTACCTACCTGTGAGCAGAAAGTCTGTATTTCTCAACACCTGAGAGCTACAACTTAATTCCAGTGGCTTCGTATTGTACTACGAAGTTTCATATTACTTTCATTGCTACGCTATAATTATTCTAACTTAATTTACTTATTGCCTTACTTAGTAATAATGAAAGGCACTCCATACAAAATTTAGTGCTAAACTAAGAACCAAAATAAAATTTTTTTGTAACACATAAATGAAAATCGTGATATCCTGCGTATATAAAGCGGTACTAAAATATCTGATTCTAAGATAGTGATGGTTATTGAAAGTGGAACATGTCCGCTGTCACAAATTAGGGAGTTTTTTTGTCAACGTAGCAAAATTTATTCTTCAACATTACAGAGTTTCGTATCGAAAAATTCCATAGCAGCGTGGCGCAGAGTGGAGCTTTTTTGAAATTTTGTCACAAAATCGTAGAACCATAGGCTGGAATGACCTAGAGGGATCAATTTGATTTTAAATTGAAGATGAATCCTTTTCGCATATAGAAAAATTATAGATAAAGTGTAAAAAATATTCTTTACCCTGATAATCTATGCTGAAGTAAGCATTTTTGGCTAAAAAATCGTTTGCTGAATATCACGGAGGCTTAGATGTTACATTATATTATATGCTACACATGATTCTATATAGATTTTTACATGAACAATCCGAACATGATATGTGAATTAATGTAGGTGGAAACTCAAAATAGTGGTTCCGATATGACTGACAAGAATGGTGAAACGGAACCAATTCGACTAGAAATTTCTATTTGGGGTTTTTCGGGTCGCTGATTTCAAATTTAGTCCCAAAATTCAAAATAGCGACCCGAAAAACGTCCAGTAAATTTTGTAAAACTCTCTCGGGTTAGTTTTTATTTAAACACAATCTTTTTAGGAATTGTATGAGGACTTTCTAATTTTGTAGTCAAAATGTTTCATTAATAATTTAAATTGAAATGGAATCCAATCCAATCAAGTTGCAAAGAATCATCTAAGGAATTTAATCTGCCGTTCATAATTATGAATGATTGAGAGATGCAGCTTTTTCTAAAGCAAAAATAGAAACACAACAATTTAAGTAACTATTGTTACATAAACAGTTTTCACTGGGGCTGTTTTTTCTCGAATAAGCTTTAATACCTCTTACAAAATCAACTACAATAGACAATCAGTATATTTTTCTGATCGGATGAATCATTTTAAAAATTGCCCAATTTTTAAGTGAACGGTGCTTAGATGGCGACTGTTAACACCTGTCAAATATTTACCCAGTTACATTACTTCACGTACATGAAAATGTACATATGGTTATGTTTATTATTGAACCATAATATATATCATTTTCTTTAGTGACGGTTTCAATTAATTTCATTCTTAGCACCAAAATCTTCATATAAATGAAAAAAAATACAAACCTCGAAGTTTACATTTCCTGTCAGGAATATTTTTCCTATACCTTGCTTTTTGGAAAAAATGTCACCTTGCATATCTACTCCAATCTTGATTGATGTATTAACGAACGTTTTACAATATGATCCTTCATTTCAAATAAATTGAAAAGAATAAGTAAAATTACAAGAAACTATAATTTTTTCATAATTTAGAGCAATCAACCAGTGCAATAACCTACGAAATGTTATACAGAGAAATTTAATTCACGTATATAATATAATCCATTACTTCCTTGACATTTATGTAGTTAAATCGCTATAGATATTTCTAATTTCTTTCGAGAGGTTTGTTCGCGCCCCATCTTCCAACATGTTCCAGGCTTGTTAGAATTGGCTTCCAGTCACCTTCGTTTAGCATAAGTGTTCTCTTACACAGATTATATAATGGTTTTGGGGCTAATTCAAGAAACTGCCGTCAAAAACCGAAAATATCGTATATTCATACTGCGAGAAACAAGGTTTGCTGTTATCCAGGAAATCAGCCCGTGTATCGGCCAGCATCTTCTAGAGTGGAGTGCTGTTCCGTTTCAACGTGTTCAGGAAATCATGAATGTAACATTTGCGCAAGATGTTTGGTGTTACTTCAAATCACATCGTGTAAAGTCTGTAGAAATTTATATAATAAAACATTATTCAAGTTTAAAAAATAAAGCACTACAAAAACTTGTATTCACCAATCGTATGAGTTTCGATGCTTTAATTTTGTAGTCATTACTTTTCATATGCAGAGTGTTTGCCAAAAAGTGATTGAAAAATAACATGAACCTAATTATGCAGTGAGAAAAAAAAATATAAATAAAATTGATTTGAATCAAATTCGACTTTTTATCTTCTGGATTGAAGGTTAGCATGTGAATGAAAAATCCATATATACATTCAAAAGTATTAAAATATATACATAAATTCTTCAAATCTATGCAAAGAGACTTACGTACTAGATTTATGTATCCAAGCATTATGACAATCATCGAAACCTAACTATTCTACAAATATCATATTTCCACGCTTCTTGGTTGCTTTTTTAACAAGCTCAATGTCTGAATGTCTAACATTAGCAGGTTCATGTTCATAAAATCTACCTGAAATGGCTTTATTTCGATAATCTTTAAACATATTTGCGTTACAGAATCTGTATTCGTAAGATTATTTATAGTAAGTACACTGTAAAAAATGTTTAAAATTCTTGAATACTTCTACAATACAAGCGTAATGTAAAATTTAGGTATTGTAAAATTCGCAGTACATTTGAGGTAAAATTTCAATGCATGAATGGCAACATTACAACACTAGCCTTTGAAAACTACAATGCAATGTATTGGAAGTTTACTTCCAATACATGTATTGGAGGTTTCAAACAGAAATTTTTTACAGTGTATTTTAGTTGTCCCATTTGGTGCGTAACCATTCTCAAAAACATTTTCGCATTAACTGATACAAAATCTTCAATTTTCAATTTCGGTCTGTTAACTATTTGCTTGACATTACAGGTTTTGTATGCGCCACTGATTCTGTATTCCTGATATAACTTTATAATAAATATTTCAGTTGTCTCAAATTTTAAATTTTGGTTTCGTAACTATTTGTTTGTCTGGTGTTTTGTATCATTGTAAGACCAATCCTTTAACTTGAAAAAATGAATTTTAGAATTATGAGAATAAAAACTGAACGAGCAACTGAATAAGGACCATTTGGGTTTTTCGCCCTTAAACACAAACATAAAAAAAAATATACATTTTCTCCACCCTGAAACATAGAAATCATTGACCACATACTTATTCTATAATTTTTGGTAAATGTTCTACAATATAGTAAAACAGATTGTCAAGTTCACGCTTGGTCTCAATAAAGCGGAGTTATTAGGACACCTAATGAGGAGATGAGTAATGTGGTGCAATTACTATTTATTATAAGGAATAATTAAATAAAAGGCTAATCTTTCAACGAAATGAGTATTTTGGGTAAATTACTATTAATTTTGAGGAAACGTGAAATGATTTCTCGTAGGTGACATTCTTGTTTGTTTGTTTATTTATGAATTTCTCTGAAACGTATAAAAATTTATGGAACGTTATGCAATGCAGGAGGATTTATAAAAATGTTGGGAAATTTTTGAATTTATGAAAATTTTTGAAAAATTATGAAGTTTTTTGAAATTTCTGAATATTTTATGGAACGTAATGTAATTTGTGGGAATTTCTGAAAATATGAAGAAATTGTGAAATTTATGTCTGTCGAACATTTTTTGAAACTTTAGGGATATGAATACACTTCCTTATTTGTTGTCTGCAGAAGGATGATGCCGTCCTCAGTATGCAATACAAATCAACCATGACTTTTTTGATTCTAGATTTGTCCCTATACTCCCTTTCCATTACCCTAAGTTGGACGGGCCTGATGATATAACTGGACTCACCACCTAACGACGACTTGGCTTATTATTTTTACTCACAACCTTGCAACGTCTGACTACTTATTTTGGACATGATTTTTACTCCTAAAATACATTTTTCGCATCAATTTGGTAGTTAAGCGTATACTTTAAACAATAAATAATACAAACAATAGAGCCAAGTAGCCTCGAAGTGGATTGAAACTTTGGTTGACGAAAGTTATAAATCCGGAAAAGTTTTAGACGTTGAATGGAGACTGGGTATTTAGAATGATGGAGGGATAAATGATCTTAGGGAAAACAATTGCAAGAAACAATGCACGTAAGGAAGCTAGATATTTGTTGTGTACCTCACACAAAGAGAAAGGAATGCGACAGTGGAGTGATAGAAAAAAGGAAGTTAAAAAGCAGACTCGAACTATGGTCAGGAGTCGATAGTTCATCAGATGGTAGCCAAGGAGTTGGTCTGCATATAAATCAGAGAGCACATCAATATGTCAAGAAGCATAAATTTGTATCTCCCAGATTGTCGTCGGTTATAATAAATATGGAAATCAAAAGATTATTTATCATTTCTTGCTACGCTCCAGATTAAGGTGGAAGAAGTGAAGTAAAAGACGCCTTCTGGGACACTTTAAATGATACAATAGGTATTTGCGATCATGGAAAAAGAATCATGCTACTAGAAGATATGAATGAATAGCTTGGAGTCTAAGGAGAGGGAATGGATTGGGTGCTAAGTCGTTTCGGAGATCCGAAAACGTATGATTGATTTCGTTGTAGCGGATGAGATACTGAGAGAGCTAGGAAAATATACCAGGGTTATGATAGGTGCTGAATGTGGAAAAGATCATCATCTCTTAGTTTCAAAAATGACTAATATGCAATAACGATATAGAGGGCGCATGGAAAATGCTCCCGGAAATCATTTTTAGGACAATTTTAGACTAATCCATGAAAAGGGGTTTCATATAACCAGTAATGAAACCACATAGTGAAGGAATTTGCTGTTATATTCATACCTCTTTTGCCAAAAGATTTTCTTCAAGGGCGTTTGGTGATGGCCATTTAGATGTAACCCTCGCAGAGTATTTCCTTTAGGTAGTATTTCCTTTAGATGTACTAACGTTTAATACATCTGGACCTACCTGTGAACAGGGAGGCTGTATTTCTCTACTACTGAGAGCTTCAACTCAATTCCAATGATTCCGTATTGTTCCACGAAATTCCAAATGCACCTACTTTCATTACTACGCGGTAATAATTCTAATTTGAAGTGTTTATTGCTTCACGTACTGATGATGAATTGCTCTTTATCCCAAACTCGGTGAGAAACTAAGAGTTCAAATAATGTTTTGAATCAAAGTACCTTGTATTTAACATCTGATAAAAATAATAAGTACATATTCAAATCTGAAATGTTTAAGAATTGAAATTTTGAATTTTATACTCAAAAGAAAATCGTCGAAACTCAAAGTTAATGGCTTAAGGCCTTATTCAAACTTTATGCAAATATTCTACAGTCTGTCCACAGAAAAAACAGGGTAAAATCCCTATAGAAATTTCTAAGTGTATACCGCCGGGTGGTTCACACACAACTCCTCAGCATATTCAAGGCTTACTGAAATTATCTTCATGTCATTGATTTTGCCGTCCAGTGTTGATGCAACAGCATGCTCGTATGGAATGTATGGCAGATAGAGACCATTTTTATTTTTATAGAAAAAAATGGGATTTTGTTCTCCGGTATCGTGTTGCATGTCATTACGAGTTTCGGAGCGAGACGGGTGTCGAGTTATCGCCCCTCGTACTTCTATGTTGGACATTTCAGCAAAATGTGATGGGCGTCCGGACGTACTGAGCTCTGCGAATGTGTTGGTGTGTTCACGCGTTCTGACCGGTGAACTTAATTCTGTAAGACCATAGAAAGATGCAGGCATTTATTGGTTGAAATATTAATTAGAGCGACTACATATAGGGAAATGCATGCAATTTAGTTGTCTATTCTAAATCAGTTTCAACTAATTCTGATTTGTACATTCTCATTCATGAGAGTGGAGTGGAATCGTCCGAATTTTCGATCTCTACTTTTTACGCATTTTTACGTTTCGTCACTCACTGTCTGAAAATTATACACTTTTGTTTGTGTCTGTCTGTTTGTCTGCCTGTATGCGTGTATGTATTTATATGTGTTTACCTGAATATTTTATTCACACTGACTTTTGAAGGGTTTCACAAATTGAATCAGCCTTTGACACACATTTTAAGGGTCACAAAATGATGGTAAAATTCAATAACCAGAATAATTGAACCAAAATTGAAAAATTTAGAGCATTTTAGAAATTTTATAAGAATAGTAGAAACTACTTTTCTATCAGATTCAGAAATTCAATTCAAAACTTTCATTAAACGTCAAATATATTCGGAAATTATCAGAATGAAATTTTGCGATTAGACCAAAATTCAAAAAGTAAGATGATTTTAGAAATGACTAAATTTTTGTAAAGAGATTCATGAGTTTTAATCATTATTTTCAGTAGATTGCAACAAGATTTACAAATTATTTTGATGTCTTTTTCCGATTGAATACAAATTTCAAAACTACTAGCTGATTGATAATCAAGTAGATTCCAAAATAAATATTTTGTTAATAAAATTTTTAAATCATATTGTGCACTAATCAGCTGCAGTTTTGTTACCTCAATAATGCTAATTCTTATTTTTGAAACTTTATTTGCGCGAGAGGCATCAGCTTTTATATATTCAGAATAAAAACAGGTTTTAGTTTGATCAATTTAGAATAGGATATAAATATAGGTCTACTGCAATCAAGTTGCAATCATAAATTTACTTAAAATAAGTCGCGTTATTATATTTATTAAATATTACCAGTAGAATTAGGAAAAACCGCCAAAGTAAAGAAAAGAGCAGCAGTGATGTTTTTCATTTTCTTCAAATAGTGCGCGCTGCTTTATCCAGAAATCCTTAAGCATTTTTTCTGATAAATATTCTACCGTATTTATATACTATGCTATATCATTCGTCATTCTAAATTAATTGTCATTTTTTGTAGAATGGATTGACGTTGTAAACCTTGACTGACTAAAATATGTGTATTTCATAAAAATATGTTTCCTCCATCTGAAGGCGCATATTACGTTTTCAGGTAGTATCGTAAATAATTTCAGAATTTCGTGAATTAAGAATTTAGATGATTCCAAACATGATAAAGTTTTATAATTTAAAATGTCCGAAAATCACCCTCTTATTTATGTCACTGTATCGTTTTTAATAGGGTTGTTTCCAAAGTCAGATATCACTTTTCCAATGAATGGATCCTATAGTTTATAAAATTCTAATTTTAAAAACGCCCATAAAATATTTTCGACATATTGTTTACTATTTTTAATTCCTTGTTGAAATATAAATTTTCTATCACAATGTCGATTGGAGGGCCCCTCTGACGTCAAAGGGGTCGGATTTTCGACCAATCACAGATTACGTGCCAGTAATTCTCAAATGTTTTTCTGTGTCAGTTTTCTTCTGGTTATGTGCACGTTAGAAATCTTAAAAACAGAAGCAGAAAAATATTGTTAAAAAAATTGCAAAGGAGGGTTTCGTAAAAGCCAATAGCGGAAATCTACTGGAAATAGATGTTTTCATGGTATCGGAGTATTTTAAGAGTAATTGTGACTTCGTGAATCCAGAAATACGAGGAGTGAAAGTGAACCGGTAAACGTATTTATAAATATATCATTTCTGACAATTACTGTACAATTATAGTTTCTCATAATTGATCAAACTTCTTAATGCGTGATTTTGCATTTGATATATAAAAATGTTTTATCCATTTATGTACGTACGTATTCTCAAAAGATTTCACTTGATAACTTATAGGTTATGTTTCGCCACTGTGATATAGAATTTCTTGTTATTGTCAAAAACAAAAATACTTTTTTGCCTAAATTTTCAAAATTCAAATATCACAACAAGAGAACTTTATTTGTCACATAAACCTTAATAAATAAAGCTATCAAAAATAGTCAGAATGGTCAGAATTGACACCAGACTGCAGCCTAATCTCTTTATCATAAGGTTCGTTAGTTTTCATCAAAACACCATAGTTACATTAATAATTATGAGAACCTCTGAGTCACGTGACACCCACATCACACCAACTTGAATAAGTGTTTTCCCGCCTTCAATTTTTGATAACTTTCTTCTGCTTAACGACTCAACAGAAAAAAAATTCAGGACGCACCTTGAGTTTTGATTAAAATTATGTATTAAAATATTATTTTATCCAAAATTGTGAAACAACCCTATTGAAAAAAAATCGCCTTTATAATAACGTCTCTGAACGATAATTTGGCTATATGGTTTTCATTGGAAAATAGTTCTAAGATATTCCAGTTAAAAAATCAAGAAAAAAATGTAAGCTGCTAGCACAAATATTGAGTGCAGCTAAGCAAACCCTTGTTTCACAAATAACAGTAATAGTAAAAAATTCTTTGAACCTTTTTTATTTTTACCAAATGAATATAGTTATTCGTTCAAATTTTTTGTATATGACAAAGAGCAATGGAAATGAAGAAAAATTTATCCTTCTTCCCTCTTTTTTCTTATTTTCTTATCACCTTAATAAAGTTTTGCATATTTTAACTTTGATCGAATCCGCACAACAATAAGAGGCCTGACTATCATTTGAATAAGTCGCCTGAAGTGCGCAGAACTTGATCATATTCAGAGATATTCAGGTGACCTGTATAATATAAAAATAATATAATATATTAATATTATATTACATTACATAACATGGTATGGCATGACATGACACGGCACGACACGGCACGACACGACGCGACACTGCACTACACTACATCACAGTATATTATATTATATTACATTGTATATATATATATATATATATATATATATACCATTAAGCTATTTCCCTTTCGGCGAGCCTCTAGGGGTAAGCGTGACACTACCCGATTCGGGTAGTGTTTCTAGGTGGATAGTTTCTTGTAGTAAATAACTACAAGTGTGGGCTCACCACACCCACGGCCGCCAACAGCAACGCAGTAGTATCAGACGGTCACCCATGCAAGTACTAACCGCGCCCAACACTGCTTAACTTCAGTGATCTAACGGAAAGTGGTGTTTCCAGCGTGGTATGGCCGTTGCCAATAATAAATAATACATATAAAAATAAGCCTATTTTTAATACCTGCTAATTTTAAAGAAGGAAACTAGGTGTACTTCAGACAAAAATGGTTTTAGTTAGAATTGTTCGTTTCAGAAAATTTATTTGGATTATGTGTCTTAGCGTCAATTTGAATAAAAGCTGCATTTCTGATTCACATTTTTCTTGATTTTATATATCATTCTAAGCCTATTTTATTTCAAATTGGTCTGTACGTAGTGAACAATGACATCATACATTCAATTAGTTACACAGAGCTCCACATACACATTGAAAATTACTCTTACAATGTGTTTGGAGCAGAAAACTGGTACCTGAAATATTCACTTTCACCTTCATTTGTGGGATAAATTTCGGGTATGACACCAACTATAAACAAATTGAAAAATTAGCTAATATATCGTGACTGATATATTAGCTAACGTTTTGCAATAGAGTTTTATAAATAAATTATATAAACAAATTCCCAGTGTGAATTTTTAAAAGCAAAAATAAATAATTTTTGTCTCAATTATTGTTAAGTGATGTTAACAGTAAAAGCTTAAGGGTTAGGTTGATGCCCGGCGCCGATTTTTTTTACTTTGCAGGTGAAAAGAGTCATTTGGTGTTTTAAGAGGTAACATTGTTTTTTATTTATTGTTTTTACACAAAATTGTTCTAATTGATGCTGTATTACAATATTAGCGTGAGAATGCTTCGCCCTATGAAATATAGTTTAAGATTTTGGATTTTGTTGCTGCAATCATCTCGTTTAGATATTAAATTCTATTAAGAATCATCAGTGTTGTTCGAAATAACCCCTTAATTAGGTGTCATCCACCCCTTTAATATTATAAATGAATAAGAAATATATTTATTAATATAACATTTCTGTAAGTAATGGATTAAAATATTTGGTTTGGACAATCAATAATAGTATAACTGATTTTTTGTTGCCGATGGCACTTGTTCTTATATTAATAAACCCTTGTTATGTAAAACCCACCCCTAAAAAAACTTGTTATGTTTTGTTTAGCAGGCAATTTTAATGGTGATACATATAACAGAACTGTTTAAAGAATTTTCATTTAGGTTCAGGCATGTACATATTTCCATTGAAAATTGAAAACACATACACTTACCCTTATACATATCGTCCCTTTAACCCTTATTGCCTAAGGCCTTCGACTTACAATATATCTTCTACGAAATATAAAGTAAATGTGTGATAGGATAAGTGTGCTTTAATTTCACCATTTGTGAGACTGCGCCTAAAATTCTACTCTAATTTTAATTCTAATTCTAATATAAAATGTTTTGAAATAATGAAAGATTAGTTAAAAAGGAACAATATCATTCGACTTTAAAGGCACGAACTTTTCACAGTAGTGATATTCTTCGAAAAAGTGTTTTAGGCACAACCTCTTTTTGCACCATGCACATGTTATTACTGCAATATCACCGCAAATATCACGAGAAGGTTCAATATCTTTGTTGAAACAAAAGTCTACAGGGGTATCAAAATGTGGAGGTCTATTTTCTGTATATCCACTTTTATACCAAGAATATTTGAATACGTCAATAAATCTAGGTGAAGACAATTGATTATGTGTAAGGGACTGTAATTTTATAATTTTATTCCTAATATGCAAGTTAATATCAGACCTCAAAAGAATAGTAGTGTCAGAGATTTTTCGTGCGAAATTCTTCCAAATCCTGAAGCCAAACTGGCCACTCCATGAATTTAATAATAACACAGAATTTTCTCGTACGTTAGGGAAGAATACATCTTGAAGCCATATTTGAAGCAATTCTGAAGAAAGGATTCAGAGGCTTGCAAATAAATATTGCTTGCCTTGAAAAGTCCTTCTTTTACTCTTGGTCCAAATTGTACGGATGGTTCTTTTAAAACTACAAAAAGGGGTGAAAGTAATCTTCCATCGGCAGATATGGTTGGCTAAATTGTATAGCTATGCGTTGTGGAGGAAACCGATTGAACAACATTATCCACAGTTTTTGTTCCTTGAAAGCTCAAAGTTCTTTCACTGTGTAATTCCAGATTGAAGCCACTTTGATCGGAATTGAAAATGTTGCTTTCCCCATACCTCTGAATTTCTGATTTTACATTGTTTTTAAAAACATCGCATTCTTGTTCTAGATCTCTAGTTTCATGCAAAGATGACACAGATATAAATTTTGTGATTTTTCGCGAAACAACGTTATGCAGTTTCTTGAATTTCCATACACACCAACGTGATGCTTTAAACCATGGCATGTCCAATTCACGCTTCTTTTGTAAAGCCCCTCTTCGAAGATCTATATCGTGAACTGTCATCTTCGAATCAATAGCCTCCTTCAAATGGTCGAAAGTGTATTTTGCAACGTTGTATAGCTCATCTTCTCGGTCACCACCACTTTTGACTTGTTCTTGCCATCTTCTCAATTGTCGCTCTGAACGAAGCTTCTTGAACCTTTGATGAACGGATGCAAGAGATAAACGCTTTTTCTTTACAGAATTGCAACAGTCAACAGCTTCTTTTTTATAGTCGAAATTGACTTTCTCCTCTTTATATAAACAACTAGGTACTTCACCATAATCGTTTTCTTCTCCTTGTTCTTCATCTTCAATCGGTTTTATGTCAATTTCACTATCCCCATGACCAAATTCCAAGTCAACTAAATCTTCAATAATAAATGAACTATGAAGGCTGAATGCCGAGTTTTTTCGCATTGAACGTTATTGTAAATAATGATATTATATTTAACGGATTGATTATCATTTTATGTAGTAATACTTTACACGATAGAAACACAACCAAATTTGTAACTGAACAAATGTTCTTTTCATTCAGTGTATATACATGCCTGATAATTTTATATATGCGCAGTTATTATTACGAATGACAAAATGATAATGCCTTTATCATATCACACACTCAACTTGTGAAATACAATATTTTGTTGATTATTTTCATTTATCTTTCGTACATTTATTTTTTATTTCGTAAAAGATATATTGTAAGTCGAAAGCCTGGAGCAATTTTCAACGGAAATATGTACATGCCTGAACCTGAATAAAAATTCTTTGAACAGTTCTGTTATATGTATCATAATTAAAATTGCCTGCTAAACAAAACATAAAAAGTTTTTAACCAGTGGTTTTTACATAAAAAGCGTTTATTAATGTAAGAACAAGTGCCATCGTTAACAAAAAATCAGTTATATTATTATTGATTGTCCAAACCAAATATCTTAATCCATTACTTACAGAAATGTTATATTAATAAATATATTTCTTATTCATTGATAATATTAAATAATATTAAATGATGATTCTTAATAGAATTCAATATCAAAACAAGATGTTTGCAGCAACAAAGTCCAAAATCTTAAACTATGTCATATGGCGAAGCATTCTATGGGTAGATTTTCTAAATTACAGTACTCTATGGGGTGAGTGTTTTTACAACTCACGCTAATATTGTAATACAGCATCAATTAGAACAATTTTGTGTAAAAACAATGAATAAAAAACAATGTTGCCTTTTAAAACAGCAAAAGACTCAAAACTATAGAAGGAGTGATTTCAACCCCTAAATGTGAACGTTTGCTCAAATTTTTTTTTTATAGTTTGGGATCCTCTTTTCACCTGCAAAGTAACAAAAAAATCGGCGCCGGACAGCAACCTAACCCCCCTGTTAGTAATCAAAATTTGTCATTCGTCTTCTTTGTGAAATTTATAAACAAAGAACTGGAAATTACTTGAAATATAATTTAGGGAAGACTAAGAAAAAGCGATTTTTTGCTACCTATAGATGTCCACAGTAATTGATTTTTTATATAATTTTTTATATCATTTGTTCATGAAATTAACTAATAGCAGTGTGATCAAGTATCACCTTTTCGACAGAAGCAAGTAATTTTATCGCCAAATTATTACTTTATAACGAAATAATCGATAATATTTACTATTTGATATTATAATTATAACAAATAATATTACTTATCAAGCCTTTTTCGCTAGCACGCATCCCTGCGCATTAAATCCAAGAGATGAAGAGTAGGAAAGGTTTTTACCAAAACATAGAAGGAAAAGGAAAAAATCAACATTTGTTCGCTATTTCTATCAACATATACTTTTAAATAATAACAATTCAAAAATTTCTTACGCATATCAATTCTAAATTTAATTATAATTATTCAAAAATCTCAAATCAATCAAGAATAGCAATTCAGACGTTTTCTTGAACTGTATTGCACTAGGCCGCGGTTTAGGATCCCTCGGTTTAGGAATTTCTTAGAACTGCTGGTTCACGCAGCTTCTCAGCTCGCGGGGCCGAGGGTAGGCTGTCATCATGCGACACCACCGGTAGTGGAGCGACAAAAGCGGGCAGTACACTTAGCGGATAAGTTCGTCAGCTGTCAGCACATGCGACAGTTTGTTTTCAGTGTTCAGCGAGGTGTCTCGTTTTGGGTTGTGTTACGATTTGTAAAAATACCGAAAGAAAATAAGAGACAGCGTTTGTCGTTCAAAGAGAAATCTAAGCTTGCTGAGCAAGTGAAAGCAGGTAGCTCGTGAAGCTGATTGGAACAATAAGTTTGAAAATAATGAATATCAGAACAAAAAATCGGAAAAAAGTAATAATATGGTTCTGGAGGCTGCTCTGATAGAATGGTTTAAGAAAGCGAGAGGCAGAGGCCGTAATCGTCCGCAAACGTTTGAAGTGAGTAAGCAGGAAAAACATTATTTTCACGTGTAATGGATTGCTGACATTGTAGTTTTTCTTCAAGTTTAAATTATGATGTATATTAGGTAACAAAATGGAGGGAATTGAACAAATAATTTTTCTACACAGAAAAGTCCAACAGAAGTGGTTCATACGACCCTAACTGTTTACTATTGTATTCTCTTGATTTACGATCAAGGCTATTTACAGCCAACCGCCGACACTCTTCTTAAACCGAGGTTTAATGTATTTGATTTCGCCCCACTGCGCCTGTCGTTGCGCCTTAACAGTGACACCATGCGACTGCACTAAAAAATTAATATCTCCGAAAGTTGAAGAGTTTCCATCATTTTTTTTTTAATCGACGCAGAAAATTATTAGGACTCGTAATATTTGTATTAAAAAAAGGTACGCTTTCGAACAAAAAATGAAATCAAAAATTTTCGTTTATTTTTTTGAGTCCCCTTTTAAACTTATTTTTGTTCTTGACTCACATTGAAAATGCCTACAAATTATACGCTGCACCTGCAAAAATCATTAAAATTCAATCAGCGCTATGGGAGATATGGTGTTTTCAAAAAGTCAGATCTCAAAATTCAAAATCATGTTACTTCTTGAATTTACAAAATTTGAAAAACCGTTTTAACCATAAACTTAACTCAAACAACACGTTTCCTCTGGTCATTTTCTCTTAGCGTAGTCATTTTGTAGTTTCTATTATATATTGGACAAACATATGTGTCAATGATTAGGCCAATTATTTTATTATCCCGTATTGCTGCACCATGATTTTGGTCGATAAGTGGCATACATTATACATTTTTGGTTTTTGTAGAAAAGATAATGATTTTTTTCTTCTTTACCATGTTCCATAACATTATAAGGTTGAGAACCGTGTGTTAAAGGTTTCGTCTATAATCATGGATTATTATCGTGATAAAATTGAATTTTGTTTAATTATTCAAATTCTTTTCAAATTAAACGTATTTCATTGAATCAGTTCATTTTTATAATTTCAGCCACGGTGGGTCTCGATTAGGATAAAAATAAAATTATATTGGCTTACAATGTTTAGCTTGACATCCAAAAGAAAGTTCTAGCTGCTAAGCATCTTGTGACAACTAAAGCCTTTCAATAATTATGGAAAATGGGAAAAAAAGTGAAAAAACAGAATTTTCTTTTTACATTTTTTCTTTGTAATCCATTCGAAGTCCCAAGTATCTGTACAAGAGTTAAAGTATATACAATTTTCTGCAAAACCTGAATATAAATGCATGTTCTATCACTAAAAGATTCGGAGTTATAGCCTGCAAAATTCATTTTTCAGTGAATGATTTTTTTTAATCAACAATTTTAGGTTTTAGGTGATAACTTCTTTCCTATACATGGCTAGACTCTTTTTTATTGAATTTCGTTGAACACATTCGTTGAATTTCTCGTTTTCTGACGATTAGAGATGTGTGAAATTCCAAATTTTATGTTTCGTCGCAGCTTTCAAAGCCATGGACAAAATTGTGCATTCTTGTTTCGGTGTGAACAAGGTCCACTCAAATTTGAAAGAGCATATAACAGATCTAAAAAAAGCTCTTCTCACAATTAATGTATCGGAGACTATCAACATTCATATTTTATTAAGTCATATTGAAGAATCATTTGAATTTTTCAACGAAGAGGAAGACTTCGGTTTGTGGTCTGAGCTAGCTGGCGAATCTATTCATCATGAGTTCATAAAGTTTTGGTAAGGCGAAAAATAAATAATATGCACAATCCCGATTATTCAGTTCAGTCGAAAGCAGCTGCCGTCGATTTTTTCTTCTAAAAACATTTTGTTTATATGTGTAGTTTATACATTTATTTTTTAATGTAATCATTTATTTTATCCTGTTTAATGCATTTATTGAGAAACTGAATAAATTTACAGCAATTAGGCATTATAAATGTGTCTGACTTAACAGTAATTTTCTTTCCCTACTTTCAGCCCCCCGATTATTATAGTTTCATTATGTACTTTCTTTTCATGTAATATTTGACATACAATTTTTGGAATGCTGAAATTGATGCAACAGACAAACTTACACACGTGGATATACGTATTATTATATACAAGCATGGTTTTCCTTCACCTACTTACGTAATATTATGCAATATGGAAAAATTAAAATTAAAACATTAGTCGCTTTTCGTACAGATAAACCGCTATGATTTAGTACCAAACATATTTTGTTTTTTGGATACATACTCCACCATTCTACTTTTGTAGTTTTCGTCGGCATCGTACCTAAATTTCTTTTTACTTCCTGACACCTATGCCGTTGTGCCATGTACTGGCTGCAAAAGAGATGTATATCGAAATGTTAATGATGGCACAAAACAAAAATCAAACTTCAACATTTTTCGATATCTAAATTTCCAAGAAAACTCAGATTGGCTCATAATATTGCTTATTTAATTCTCACATTTGTCCACTGGCGAGGACACCGCAAGCATGAAATTTTACGGAAGTTCTTCTGCCCAAGCGACAAAGAATATTGGCAGATATTACGAATAAAAAAATCTTCGCTTCTTTACCAAAACTAACACACTAATTTTTTTAACCTATCCTCAAGTAAACGTTTCTTAGAGATTGTTAAAAATTCGATCTTGTTCAAGAAAAATCTCTACAAATTAAGTAGTAATTTCTTTGCCAAAACTCGTATTAATGTCATAGAGTATCTTACTTCAATGATTTTTTATCTGATTATATAATTACAAAACTATTCAGTTTTCATAAATCTTACTGCTCTGAAATGTTCCAGTCCCCTTATTTCTTATGACCGTCCAATGCCCATCCCAAAATTTCTCTCTCATATAAAGCGGAGACACCTTCTGTCGACGAACAATGCAGCTACTGCTTTTCTGTAATTGGCACTGACATAAAGGGCTTGATCGAACACGTCAAAAAGAAAAGAAAATTATCTGAATGTCACTTGAAGTTTGGAATTGAGGATGAATTACGGTTTCTGAAAGTATGTCTGTCTACCTAATCTAGGGAAAAAGGGATGAAACGCGTGGGTACCATCAAAAGTATAATCAAGGAGTTTCCGCATAGCGTTTCCAGAATCCTGGAGTTAAAAAAATTCTCGTATTCGCACTGGCACAGAACGCCTAAGGAAATTAGGAGAACTTATAGGACCTATGGTCATCAATACAAATTAATAATTTCGAAGGGACTGTTGCAATAGATTCGAAACTTGCAAACATTATGCTAGGTATTAAGTCGCAAAGCATCTCTTACGCGTGCACGTGGTGTTGTACGATGAAAGGAGAACTCCAAGATCGTGGAATGTACAGAACGTTAGGTGATACAATTCGAAATGATTTGAGTTGGCGCGAAGAAGGATCTGTAAAATACAGGAATAAAGTACAATAATTGTATCTATCATCCACTTTTCCCTATTCGTGAAGCCAAAACGTTTCTTCAGATGTTCCCCCCATCTGAACTACATTTGATGCTGGGTGATGTAAATACTTTATTTACAAATTTGTTAGCTGAACTCGAACATGATGCTACTCGACGGATAGAATTATGCAACGTTCAGCGTGAAATAAAACTTGAGAGTTCCGATTTCAAAGGAAATTCTTGTAAGAAATTGCTAAAAAAAATTGACTTACTACATTGCAGAGGTTGAATAAAATGCATAAAAATCGTGAAAGCCTTTAAGGGCTTCAGAGACGTTCTACATGCATATTTTTTTGATAATCTTGATCCTTGCTTTGAAGAAAAAATCTAGAGTTTTAAGAAGACTTATTTGAATTTAGATGTCGCTATGACTCCCAAAGTGAACGTTTGTTCAACCAAGAAAATTTCCGATTGTTAGGGAATATTGCACAGAAATGTTCAGGACAGTTTGAAAGACTTATTCAATTTAATTATTATGCGCAGTAGTATTCTAGCAGGGCCAAAAAAACTACCGCGCAGCCGTAGATGCCCTAGAATACTACTG
This sequence comes from Andricus curvator, assembly GCA_932195095.1. Taxonomy (NCBI): domain Eukaryota; kingdom Metazoa; phylum Arthropoda; class Insecta; order Hymenoptera; family Cynipidae; genus Andricus; species Andricus curvator. Next base: position 107,607 of record CAKNYM010054316.1, on the reverse strand, counting down.
CGCATCAAATTATGTTAAATTTCGCAAACTGTCCTAAACATTGCCGTGCAATATTCCCTGACAACCAGACATTTTCTTGGCTAAGCAAACCTTGCCCAAACCTTTCAATGCAATATTCCGAACCTTGCATTGCCAGTTTCAGGAAATCTTCACTGAATTTTTTGTGCTATCTGGAGATGCAGTCTGTTCACTACGATTTCAAAGTAGTTTGGACAAGATATAAAGTCTCTAAGAATCAATGGAATTGTGTAAATATATAATACCCTTTAATCATTTTAAAAGTTAATCATATTTTAATAATCTCATATAGTAAATGCGCCTCATTAACAACTAAGTTCGTTGGGTTATCATATCTTTCAAATTCAAGATAAAAAATATTTTAAGGGCTAGAGCATTGATTTTCTCACATTCACTCTACATTGAGTCTACTTTTATTTATTTACTGGTAACTTTCACTAGCCATGCATAGGAAAGAGGTTATCGCCCAATACCTAAAATTGTTATTAAAAAAAATACATTCACTAAAAAACTAATTAAGCAGGCTATACTTATGATTTCAGATGGATTGACAAGGACAAATGTCCAAAAAACATTATGTTTTTTCCACTTTTTCTCCTATTTTTCAGAATTATTAAAGGGATTTTGTTGTCGCAAGATGTTCAGCAGATAGAACATTTTTTGTATGCTAGATTAAACGTTATAAGCCGATACAATTTCATTTTCAATCGCCCAAACGACTTTTTTCATTTTTTGCATTCAAAATGATTGTGAGGCATCACCGAAGTGCAATTAAAAGAAAATCGAGCGATGCAATGAACTTTGGGTTGAGCTTAGTCAAGAACCACCGTGTAGTGTTTTCTTGCATAAATGGGATATTATATTATACCTACAAAAGACAAATTTTTCATCTACAAAACCATATTGTTATTCCAACGCAAAAATTTTATTTTATTTATTATATATTATATTATTATTTTATAATGGTTCAAAGAGATTTTTTAGGTCTTTTTAGAAGGTTATTTTGATACATTTAAGAGATTCGTACTGAAAAATTCCGTGGCGGCACGGGGCGGCGTTGAAAGAAATGAAGGCAAGAAGCCGAGTTTGAACCTCATAATTTTAACTTGCATTTTTTGAAATCTCCTAAATAGTGTAAGGATAAATTACATATTCCCCCTATTTGCTGAGTAAATATGTAATTTCCATACCATTTCCATACCAAAGTATTTTTCGCTCCCTAGGAAGTAAAAAGTGACATCAGAAACGGACAATGATAATGGACCTACACGACGATATAACATTGACAAAAATTCATGAAAATTTCCAGCGTTAACAAATTTCTAGAAATTTATGGCAATTTATAGAATTACCATAAGTTGAAATACTCTACGGTAATTTATCGTGTCTTAAAATTTCCAAAATTGCTTCATCAAAAATCTCATGTAAACAGAAACCGGGACTGTGTTCCAAGCGTGTATGATGCCATGCATTTGTTTTGATAAGAAAGAAGGGACTTTTGATAACTCGTGTATTTTTGCAGTATGAGCTGAAGGAGAATCCGTAAATGCGTAAGAATTCCCACTTATTTTCCATGGTGCATTATGTACTGTTGTAGGTAAGTCTATTCAGTAACTTCGAAACAAATTCGCGTTACTCAGACTTTTCTGGACCGTATTTATATGGTCTTGTCCACTCTGATGACAACTGCGGCAACGTTCAAGTTTAACGTTCCATAACTTAAAAAACTTTAGTTTGTTTTAGTTTGCTTCGCTTGTGTATACCTTTTAGTGATGAAAATAAGTGGTAATTGCGATCACAACAACTCAGAAAAAATATCCTGAACTGCGCCAGATATTCTGAAATTGTCAAAGCAAAGGAAACGTTGTTACCTGCCAAATCCCTGGACAAGCCTAACGCTACCTTCAATTCTTTTCATTAATGGAAAGCAGAAAGAAATGCTAATTCAGAGTTGAATCCATTCGTTTACTCTTTTTATTATTTGTATTAATTTATGGTGGGCTTCGGTGGCCAAACCCACGTGCAGATCCGTGTAGAATTTGATTTATAATGTTTTCGTTTGTATTTCAGACCTCGTAAAATATAAAGATGTTTTTTAATTTTGGCCTTCGGTCTTGCAAGTAAATGTTTGTTCAATAAAGAAGTCCTTATTTTTAAAACGTCAATGTATTTCACCATGTGCCATGGCCTCTTCAGGACTGTTACAAGTGTAGGAGTAATAAAAAAGTATATATATATATATATATATAAATAAAAATGTAGGAGTAGTAAAAAAAGTGAGGATCAATAAAATTGTTATTATTAATATTAATATAAGTTTCTTAAAAAGGAAACGTTTTCAATGAAAACTTACCACTAGTGACGTTCCTAATATTATAAAGTTAGTTTTGTGAACATTTTCTTAAGCCATGAAGATATTTCTGTCGAAGGTTGGAATCGTTAAATATGTATAAACATACGTAAGCAAATATATAAAAATAAGTATACATTCAATTTTAGTTCTGAATTGCTTTATAATAATTATACTTACGAGAAATTTGGAAAAAACGTTGAAATAATATTTTTCAAATCAATTTAAAAAATGTATAGGCATTACCGTCATATTCGTTCAAGACAGTGAGGATAGAATTTTGAAAAAAATATTTTTGAATGTTGTAATTTATTCATTACATTATTGTTGATATTTAAAAAAGTTTATTTGTTAGTTAGTGATAGAATTTTTTTAAATTTTTTGAAAAATTGTAGCACAGCCACATGGTTGTTACCTGCTCCAAAAATGTAGGTTGGAAACTGAAGAGATTGATGAATTTTATAGTTTACTTTTTCTGAAAAGTTTCGATAATGTCGTGGTATATTACAATGAGATTGTGAGTGTTAGATCTGAAATTGACGGTGTGTTTACATAATGCTGTGCTGGTTCTTTTGTTATTTTGAGTTGAATGACAAACAAACCTATGAGGTGATGAAAAACCCTACAAAACAGATCCAGTATACACTAAACACCGTGGTTAAAGAATGTTGGGATAGTTCTTCAATAGATAAAAAAGCATACAACTTTTTTAGATGCACTAATGGTCTTCCACCTCCCTCTTGCGGTTTCATAAAGTTAAATGAAGATAATCTACATGTCAGACCTGTCACTTCTTATATAGGTTCACCCCGATACAATTCATCGCTATACTTACAAAGAATTCGTAACAAAATTTGCAGTAACTCACAATACATCATAAAAGACGTTTGGAAACATGTTAATGAAATTGAACATCTAAATATTTCACAAGAGTTTACAATTCTATCACTGGATATAGTATCTATTTTTTCCAATATTGACTCTGATGTAGTATATAAATTAGCATAAAAGAATTGAGAACAAATTAAAAATTATACAAAATTAAATTTTCAACAATTCGATGAAGCTATCAGTAAGGTTTACTGGTTTCTCAGTACCAGTAGTCATCTGGTCATACGCCTTGTCTTTCAGTTGGTTAAATATGACACTTATCATTCATCACTATTGTGGTAACCGTTGCAAAATTAGCTTTTAAAAACCACACTTTACTCACACAGAAAAAAATGAAGGCCGGTGCTGCAATATAATGGAATATAATATGTTGCGCCTAATTGTGGGAAGGCTTGTCATTATGTCAACGTGTCGCGTCGCTTAAAGTCCAACCCAAGTGGCAAGGGGACTTTCCACTTTCAAGCGAAAGATAATATATTCCCTGCTTATTGCAGCCAGGCGCCAAATATTTATAACACAAGCACTAGTAAGCAATAAGGTTCGTTCTCACTCGAAAAATGCCAAGATCTGACCGACGAACACGGTCGTATAAACAGGTCTAGAGTCTCCAGTGGTGGGGGCATTGGAACGATGACTCGCGTTTTGAACATGATCTGTGTTTTTCTAAGTTACCACCAAGAGTGGAGCGTAACGATCGTAGGGTATAGGGTCGGAGCGAAACTAACCTATAAGTGTTTTCTTTTGGAATCATTTGTTATTACGACCGAAATCTTCTTGTGTTTCGAAGTGTGAACAAGTATATGCTGCCAGTGAAGGTGAAAACGTTCAATGTTTATGGTTCTGAAGGATGAGGAACATCGCAAAAATGGGGGTAAAACATTCCGGGCATTTGCAAAAAACATTTTTGAAACTATTGCATTATACGTGAGTATATTCGCAAGGACTCTCATCGGGATTTTTTATTATCTTTTTTTTCATAGATTTTTACGATTCTAACGTGATTTTGATCGAGATTGGCAGAGGTTATGTGTCATTGCATGTAAACGATGTGGTGTAAACAAACCATATTCCCTCCGATCTTCGCGCTCCACTCTTGGTGGTCACTTCAAGAAACAGCGTTTCCGTCAAAACGCGAGTCACCCACACCACTGGAGATTCTGGACGGGTTTATATGACCGCCCTAATAGCACGGAACATTCCGGGAACGTTCCAGGAACGTTCCCGGAACGTGTAAAATGTCCGCCCCTTGGGAACGTTCCACTGGAACGTTCCAGGAACGTTCCACTGGGACCTGAGGGGAACTTTCCATTATTGTTATTTTTAACAACAATTATCTCGTAAACCGTAAGAGATAGGTAAAAATGGATGTCATTTTTGAGTTTTGAGTACCGCATATACTACACTATAATATGATATCCGTATCATAAACTGACATCGATTTTGACCTATCACTTACGGTTTACGAGATATTTATTGATAATAATAACAATAACGTTAATTTATGTTTGGAACGTTCCAGTGGAACGTTCCTGGAACGTTCCCAAGCGGCGGACATTTTACACGTTCCGGGAACGTTCCTGGAACGTTCCGCTGGAACGTTCCGAAAGTTCCCGCGGAACGTTCCGGGAACGTCCCAGGAACGTTCCGTGCTATTAGG
>CAKNYM010054316.1:74752-102591 GCA_932195095.1 Andricus curvator | reverse complement strand
TTCGGTGCTATTTGGGCGTGCGGGCTACTGGTGGAGTGTTTATATATATATATATATATATATATATATATATATATATATATATATACTATAAATAATATATAATAATAATAAATAATAATAACTATAAATATACTATAAATAAATGCTGAGACACTTGCGGGGATAATGCAGAAGGCGGTCGTCCTTGGGTCGCTCCGTGTCCTCAGGGTGCACGAGACTTTTGCCGGACCATCGTATTGAGTTCGTCGCAGACTGTAACCACCTATCTCACGGTCGTGAGACGTGGTTACAGCTGAAATTTTACCGCGATTTCGCTGGGAGCGGGTGCAATTTTTCAGATTAGCACCCGCTCCCGGCGAAATCCTGCGGTTGTCCTTATGACAAACTTTTAACTATATATATAGATTTATATATGGATATAGCGTGGAGCGCTATATCACTGATCGAATTTATCATTTGGCGTCACTGGTATATTCAGTAACGCTATTTTAGTTGAGTCACCTACTGGTTCACTCAGTCAAAGTGAGAAAGTCACTGGTTTACCAGTGATAATTCAAAATACTGATTCAGCCAGTAACAATTTCACTGGTTCAGTTTAAGAGAGATCAGTAACGCCTATTTTCAATTTACCTTTGAAATTTATAAACACAAATTTGGAACACCCATGGGGTCACCTATATCTTAAATGTTGACAGAATTGGTCCTACAGGATACGAAAGAGGAAAAGGAAATTATTGAAAATCCGATCTTTAGAGTTTTATTTGATTACCATTGCGTAGGCAATACGTTAATATTCTTACCGAAAAATCAAGTTCAAAATTTTTCAGAAGAATTCAATAATAAAGGTGAAACTTCAAAATTTACATTAGAAAAATTCATTAATAAAAAAATTAATTTTTAAGATCTACAAATTATCTATGAAAAAGGATACACTGAAACAGATTGGTATCAAAAGTCGATATACTCTGCGTGAACTTTAAAGTAGAGAGTCCCCTAAGGTGGACACCAATCTTTTACACAATCATAGAATCCAAACAACATTACATATCTTGTACAATCCTTCATTTCCTGACACCTTAACTAATAAGCTAACTATTCACGAAACACAATTTTGGTATCATCAATGTTACCAAAATTTTAATTGATTTTAAAAATAATCCAAAACTTCATGTTTTGATAATTTTATTCAATTTTCGATGATTTTATTTTAAACTACATCGAATGCCTATGAAAAATAAATTTATTAGATACAAAATAAGTGAATGCCAAGCGTTAAATAGACCAAAAGAATGGTTTTAATTAGAATCATCAGAGTTACACTGAGGACAAGTGTACCAAGAGCCGCGCATTTTGACACATTTCAAGTGCACCTCTCTTTTACATTCGTTGCACGCAATCGAATTGAATTTCGTAAGTGTTGAAGGCATATTTTTCAAACAAATTATACAAAAATCTACATCTTCTTCTGAAGATTCTTGTTTAGCTGGTAGTTTTGACTTTCTCAAAGATTTTCGCGTTGGTTCAGGTGGCAATGGCTGCTTTGAATTTTCCGCTGCCTTTTTCATAGCTTTTCTAACTGGCAACTTCGGATCATGTTCTTCGCGTTTGCGTTTTTTATCTTTCAAAGCTGCAATATTTTCTGGTGACGTAAGAATGCAACTTTGCATTGGCTTTCGACTTCTATTGCTTTTTTTCGTTGCTGCCTTTTCCTGCAACGGATCAACTTCTGATAATACTTCAGATAAATTTAAAGCAAGCACAGAAGTGGAAGTTGAAGGCTCGGATAAGAAAATTTCTTTATCAGCTGAAACGGATGTTTTATCTTTTGAAACAAAATCAATAAGCTGGTTTTCTGCATCAACTATTTCCACGGTTTCAGCTTCCCCAGTGAGTTTTGCGGCAATAAAATCACTTTCAGTAAAAATATGTGGATGAAAAGGGTAAATCCCAGCAGCTTGAAATCCAGATTTGATGGTTTTTGGTAAAAGAGCAACACCAAGAACATCTTTGACAATTCCAACAATGTGACGAACTTCGAAAGATTTATTAACATTATTCTGATGCCATGGTGCAAACAAAGATTTGTAAACGTTTTTGACTGGGTAAAATACGCTAACATTGAGTGGTTGCATTCGATGCGAACAATGCGGTGGAAAAGTTAGCATGTGCACACCATTTGCAGCAGCTAAGTCCAGTGCTTCAATAGACATATGTGCTGTGTGATTATCAAGAAGCAAGAGTGTCGGGTTGTCCAATGTAGAGTGTGAGTGTTGAATAAAATGTTCCATGTATTTAACAAAAATTTCTTGTGTCATCCAGCCACCGTTTGCAAATCCAATTGACCCTGGTGTAGCATTGTCCATAAAACACGATTGCATTTTTTTGTACGGAAATAAAAACATGGGTGGAATTAAATTTCCCGCAGCATTAACAGTTAAAGCCATGCTGACCGAAGTGCCTCTTTCTGCAGTTGCCACTTGGCCAACTCTTCTTGTTCCTTTTGTTGTAATGACCTTATCGGTTCTGGTGGGTACCGTTGGAAACCCGGTTTTGTCCATATTGTAAATATGAGATGGATCAAATTTCATCTCCAGCATGTCATTTAGCTGATCGAAGAATTTGTTAACATTTTCTTCGCAAAATCCTTTAACTCGATGTAATGACGTGTGCTCTGGTGTTCTCAAGCTCAGTTCTTTGTGACGATCCATGAATTTCTGGTACCACTTTTTACCAGCCGAGTGATTATCGTGCCATCCTTGTGGACATTCCACTTGAAGTTTCAATGCGAATTCATACGCTAATTTTTTTAATCCCTTGATTGTCAATCCATAATAAAAATCAGTACACTTTTGAATATATTGGACGAGAGTGGTTTCTTGCAAGGGTGTGAAAATCTGTAAAAAAATATCACATAATAATTCATTATGAAACTGAATCAGAAAAATCAGTAACGCACCATCTTTTTCATGGAAAGGCCTTTGTATGAAATTTTTTGTTTCAATAAAACAATCAATTCTTCTTCTTCAATCGTGGAAAAATCAATATTTTCTTCTGTGTCCAATTTGGTAAGATATCGTCTCAAACTATTCCTGGGTATTTCGAATTGTTTTGCTGCTGTTGAAAGTGCAAAATTATCTTTTTTTACAGCTTGTACGGCATTTGCTATTTTGGCAAAATCAATATTTGCAAAATCCGTTTTCCGTTTGTACAACGACATCCTGCAAAAACTAAAATTTTTGTAGAAACTATTGTTTTAAAGCATATTTTTGTGTGTATATGTGTGTATGTGTGTGACTGTGTTTGTGTGACTGTGAACACTGTGTGTGTCACTCACCTGTGTCTGTATTTCTCTTTCACAGTCATAAATATAAATTAATATGGTTTGTGCACAAATTTTAATAAAAAAAGCAAGTGTCCACCTTAGGGTCAAAAAAGTGTCCACCTTAGGGTCAGAACGCAATTTCCTTGGAAAAAAGGAAAAAAAATTTCTACTAGCAATATCATGCAAATCTGTTAAGAATATGTTTGTTTGGTACGTAAGCAGAGTCAAAAGGGTATTTACCTTTTCGGGAACACTGATTTCGAAAATTTAATCCCAGTTATTCGAATGGTCTTTAGAACTTTCGGAATTACTTTCTCGTACTGTATAGTGTAGCGAAAAAAACAGCCATCACTTGCCACTTCATGAGATAACCAAAAACTGGGTATTCCCAAACTGTGATACCGACATGAAGCGCAGAGTGCTACCACCTGATAAAAAAAAAATTTCCCAGGGTGTCCACCTTAGGGGGATGTCCACCTTGGGGGACTCTCTCCTACCTTTCAAATCATCATGAAAACCACGAAAGAGGAACTATTTGCTCTCTTGTTGATAGAGCCCCTAGGGGTGAAAGTAACTTTCGCCCCGCCAGCTGATACTCGGCAGGTGTCGGCGGCCACTTTTGCTTCGCTCGGAAGGCAGCGAAAATCGAACTTTAGATGCGTGAGTTATGAAGACAATTAAATATTTCTCTTGTTCTTACAATTACAAATAAACTTTCTGATATTCTTCTACCACCTATTGAAGATCAAATACCAAAATTCAAAAAAACTAATCTTATTTCTGGAATTTATTGTAAAGATTGTCATATGATCTATGTCTATATTGATCTATATTCTTCATACAGATTTAATAATTCCAACCTTCGACAGAAAAACCTTCATTCCTTAAGAAAATGTCTATAAAACTAACTTTATAGTATCAGGAACGTCACTTGTGGTAAGTTTTCAATGAAAACATTTCCTTTTTAAAAAACAATAATTAGGGTTAATGATAACAATCTTATTTCTATGTATTTAACAACCATTTACTTGCAAGACCAAAGGCCAAAACTAAAAAACATCATTATATTTAACTTATAATACAATAAAAATCTGCTCTTCTTAATCAGGATTGAATAAGAGATGCAGCGTTTTGAAAAGCAGAAATAAAAACATAAAAACAGTGATTTTCAATATCTTTAAGAAAATTATAATAATTACAATAAACGATCAGTGTATATTTTTTTAATTTTATAAATCATTCAAAAAATTGCCCAATTTTGAAGTGAACTGTACGTATAGCTGGCGACTTTTAAGAACTATCATATATTTACCCAATTGCAATACTTTATGTGCGCGCTAATGTACATGGAGATGTAAACAAATAATTGCTTATCATTGAACTATGATATATCATTTTCTTCACTAAAAGTTTTATTTGAATTAATTATTAGCATAAATATCTTCACATAAATGATAGAATTACAAAACCTAATTGTTTACATTTCTTGTCTGGAATTTTTACCTGCACCATGAATTTTGTGAAAAATTCCTCCTAGCCTACCTACACCAGAGACTCGATAGATGAAGAATCTCGGGGGTTGCCTGAAAATGGCCTTGTTCATATAACGCGTACAGCGAAACGTAAACAGGCAAGGCCGCCTGTACCGTTCCCATAATATTGCGCAATCTACTTGACTGAGTAGTATAGTGCATGCGTCCCTTCAGAGGCGGAGTCGCAACCGTCTCTCGCTCCGTCCCCTGAGAAACTGTAGGGACCAGCAATTCTAGGAATTCATATAACGCGTCCGATCGCGCGTTCAAATAGCGAGTCTCTGGTGTACTTCAATCCTGTTTGATGTATGAACAAACTTTTTACAATTTAATCTTCTATTTCAAATAGATTGTTAAGAATAAGTAAAATCACAAGAAACTATAATTTTCTCATCACTAAGAGCACTGAAAATGTGCAGTAATCTACGAAATGTTATACAGTAAATTTACTTTACTTTTATAATATAAGCAATTACTTTCTTAACATTTACGTAGTTAAATCGCCATGGAAATTTCTAATTCCATTTGACAGGTTTGTTCACGCCATGGCTCTCAACAAATTTAAGGCTTGTTCGAATTGGTTTCATGTCCTCTTCTTTTAGCAGAACTACGTGGCGCCTTCCATTATATAGTGCATAAGGAAAATCATCGATGAGTACGCTAAGGATTAGGCCGTCCTTTGTTGATCCAAAACGAAAGTTGCGAGGGACTGAAATGAATTCACCAGCTTTATTCATGTAGAAAAGATCACGAAATGGTCCCAACTCACGCATGGCATTACCAGGAGGCTTTTTTCGGTCTAGATGCCCCGTTGCCGTTATGTCGGACATTTTTTCAAGGTGAGGTGGACGTCCGGTCGTAGTGGGCTCTTCAAGCGTGTTAGTGTGTTCATGCGTTCTTTCTGGTGAGCTCAATTCTGTAGGACGAGATATGGACATAAAATCAGTTAGCTTTAATACTTGCACGTCCACATGAAAAAGGCCCTTGTAGCCGGTTCTATTAGTTATTTTATTAATTTCTTGGTCTAATCTTTCTGTTTCCCATTGCATCCTAAATCCCATATTACCTGTAATCTGTTTTTCATATTCCAACCTTTTCTTTTCCCTTCCGCCCTTCTACTGTTCCTTCTAGAATTATTCCTATTCGGAGAGAAGTTTTGTAGAGCCGCTCACCCAACACGTGCAATTGTCGCGCCAATCCCAGAGTGAACAGCCACTTCTGTTTGATAGAACGGCCTCGAGAACGGCACTTGCGCTTGCGCAGTTTGGGAAAACATGGCTACCACATTTTGAAGTGACTGATCTCCGCAAGTTTGGGCTAAGCAGTACCCCGAATCTGGAGCAGACGCCACACCAAACCGAAGTGCAGCGACTCTCTTTCACCCAACTTCTCTCCGAGTGCTAGTCCTTCGTGTCGAGGCTTGCGCCCTATCGACCTATCAAGTCTTTTATTTATCATACTGTGGAAATCTTATAAATTTTAGTGGAGATTCATACACAAATACGATATATAGACTCATTCATGTAAGAATTACATTGATATTGCTCAAAATAACAGAAAGAATTATAAAAAGCTGATGAAATCGTCATTGCGTGTTCCCGAAAAAATAGGAAGAAACTCTCTCAATCAAAATTATCTTATGTTTACTATGTGCCATAAAATAAAAATCTGTATCAAGGAATCATAGTTTTAAGAACACACTTTTATAACACAATCGTGAATATTTTCATTTTCTTAACCGTGGTTTCATAAAATCCTGCTCAAACGTAGTAACTTGCAAGTGAGAATAAGAAAAAGTAATTTTCCGCAATTTTATCACTTATTTAATATATTTTTTCGTGTACTTATTCTTTCTTTCAAGATTATGGTCAATATTAACCAAATAAATTACTTCACTTACTTTTAAAAGATTATAGTGAATATTCGCAAAGGTATCACACGTGGAAGAACAACGCATAGGAGGAACTAATATATCTCAATTTTTTAAGTTTTTTCCATGTGAGGTTTACAATGTAACAATTTAGAATAGGAAATTATGATGGGTATACTGCAATCGAGCTTCAATTAATAATGCATTTAAAATTAGATATGCATTATTATATCTTACCGACAGAAGGATAAAACGCCGCCAAGGCGAAGAAAAGAGCAGCAGTGATCTTTCCCATTTTCTTCAAATGGAGCAAACTGCTTTGTGGAGAATTTCTTAAACAATGGTTCTACAATATGTATATGCTTATCTAATTTGAAAGATCATTTAGTGTATATGTACTTACAATTTAGATAAAATAATGTGTTTTTATTACTCTGTGTAAATACAAGTATAATATTGACCGACATGCCTAATAATATAATACATTACGTTATCAGTTATTATGAGAAGCATCATTTACTTTTAGAATTTGTATTGCGATGAGAAAACAATCTCATGAAGCTATACTCAACGATATATAATGTAGCACATAAAGGTTCGGAATTTCTAGAATAAGGAATTCAGATAATGTCAAAAAATTTTAAGTTTGAGACACTTGAAAAGGCCAAAAATCACCCTCTGATTTGAATTTCCTTATTCAGAAAACTATTTAGTACTTGTTCTTAGAGTAACTATTTCAAAGGACCTTATAAGAATATCATGAAAATTTGTTCCTGAAATCAAAGACGGCTCGCCGTAAGGCTTACGATTTTCGTTCAATTCTATGAAGAAAATATAACCTCAGCTTCCTGTCGGCAACTCGCTAAGGGAGAACTACTGAGAAATTTAGTATTAAAAATATCCGACTTTGAACAATCCTTTTATTAGATAAAATTTGAGACCACTCAACGTGAAGTGTACATTTTGTTCAAGCATTTCAAACGAAGGGACACCATAATGTTTATCAGACTTATAACAGTTTTATTTTTAGATTGCTATGCTTGAGTTATGTTGTGAAAGTTTTGAATTGAATTTCATTATTCCTAGAAATGTCGTGATTTTTTAACTCAGCCTACGGTTGGATGTCAGAAAGTTTGCAACGGCACAAGATAACAAGCTGTGGAAAAGGCTATTCATGCAAACAAAGAAAGCGACTTAAGGGGGTATTTCTATTTGACCGGACCAAAAAATCGATTTTTTGTTATTGATTTTTTGATAGTATATAGTATGTGGAATTTGTACGCAAAGGGATTTGTTTGGTTCGGACTTTCTAACGAAGCCGCAGCAGGGTGAAATGCGCAGAGCGGAGAGCACTCAGCCGCACGCTGTGGAGGGCCGCCTCGGCTGTGACCGCAGGCAGGTCATAAATGTGTATAATAGAGTCATTGTTCCTCTCAAATATGTTTTTTTCACCCATTGTAGCTTCTTCTTGACCATTTCTGAGTGCGATTAGCTTAGAGTCCAACTGATAAATACGCTCTGAATTTCGATGCACCAATTCTTGAGTTGATTCAGCATCAACTTTCACAGTTCGTAAACTTTTAATTGTAGAAGTTTCTACAGTTTCAATCATTATATTATTTTTGACAATTTCAGTTTGCAAGGAAGCAGTAACACCATATATAGGCTGAATGTCTTTCTGTGACATGCATATGTGATAAATTTACTGGATCATTCAAATCTTGAACATCAGCTTTATTGCACAGCTCTTTCTTTTCGACAACATAATGTCCATCGGTGGTGAATTTGAATCTCATTCCTAGAGGAAAGCGACTCAGAGTCCCTGCATGCTTAAAATGACGTACGAACACATAAATATTTCGTTTGCAAATTATGAACATATTGACAAAGCATTGGTTGATAAATCAGATTCATCTTACGTACTTGGGAGTTATACCTTTACCTAATGAGCTATCAATTTTTGAAACAACAAATTCAACAAGCCCTTAATTGTAGGATAATTTGGTTCTATTTAAAACTTATTGGTGAATCACTAATCATTTATCTATTGTTACTTTTCGTAACCAAATGCAACATCTGGATGCTTCCTTTTTTCCTAACATTTTAGAATAATTTTTCACAATATCATTACTTGAAGTGGTAGCTATTGTTGTTTCTTCAGCAACTTCTGATGGTTGTGAATCTGTATGAACAAACGATTTAAATGAAGTTTCAGCATCATTTGGTTTCATTCTTGATATTATTCCTAATTGGATCTACTTTTTTAATAGTCTCAAAGTTATCGTCTATTTTCACAAGCTGCTCAACTTCTTCTTTACCCAATTTTAGTAATCTATGCTCTGGTCGAATCACTTCACGAGCTTCAGAAATTTTACGTAATAGCATGCATTAGCAGCAAGAAAACATCGGCCATGCCCTCCTCGTTTGCCACCCTCGAGGTATTTAATGGTGCTTCGAAAATATTATATTTTTAAGCATATTATAGTATATTATGCGCCGAGGCGCATAATGAGGGTCTTTACGCGACGAGCGGCAATACTCGCAGGACGATCGAAGCCGATGCGTATCGTCATGTTGTACATTACACTACATGTAGTACATTACGATACTCTGCATAAAAACGAGTAAATGCATCGGAATCACATAAATATATTTAAAATTGTAAAGGACGGAGAGAAAATCATGTCCAATGATATCCACAAGTTGCTTATGTACTACTAATAATACTAGTGAGGTAATATAGTTTTCTCCAATTACTCTTCACTCATTCTCTAAAATATATTTCTGTTTAATAAATATCATGAAATCCAACATTTATTCCTTTAAAGAATCTATGTGGGGACATCTGTACAATATGCATAGGTGCATACATTTTTTCACTAACCCTTGAAACTTGTTCTGTATTTGTTGCATTATTAATTGCAGAATTTTGTTTTATTCTTAAAGGACGTTTTAACCGTAAGTTTGGGGTTCTAAATAGACGCAAAACGATTGAAAATTAAAATTAGGGTTAATTTTCGAAAAATAGCCTTGAATTGTGAAAAAGTAAACTTTCAGGGTTGAAATATCATATTGAGCATTTCGAAGATTTTATACGCAACTCGACTTTTGATCTTTTAGTGCCAAGATATGGAAAAGTGAACAGTATGTTAACAGAAGTGCACACCACGATATTTCAACCCCTATAAAGTCTATTGTTTCAAGTAAATGTTTGTGTCGTCAGCATCTGGTATGCTGTTACTATTTTTACCATAAATAACGTTAATTGAATGTTTTAATCGTATATTGGGTCTGTTTAAGGCCCAAAATCACAGTTTGAACTTCTTTTGTAACAAGATTTGTGTAGGAAAAGTGAAGTTAGTTGTAATGTAGGCGGGGAGGGGGGGCGTGAGGTCACACCCCTGGCGCTCAAGCTATAAAGCCTCTTGTGCCATACCCGTGTTTATTCTCAAGGCAGTACTCCGAATCTGGCCATCCTTCGCCGAGTGTTTTTGGATCTCGGTGGGTTTCGTTGTTATCAACGTTCTGAGATTATACCTTTCAGGAGCCAGGCTTACTAATCGCACAGTAAATAACGTCCTACTTTGTTGATCAGGCAAAGTGATCCTCACCCTCTCTGCTATTCGGCAGCCTCCCTTAGGAGGCCGCAAAGACGGGATACGGCCAGACTAGGGTGGACGGAGCGATCCTTCTAAGGTCATCAGATATACATATGCACAGATTCGAAGCACTGCCCTGGTGTGTTATGTAAGTGTATGTGTGTGTGTGTTCATTACTCGAAGTCGGCCAGCGACCATGGAGAGTGGTGCCCCCTGTAGGAGCCCCCAAGCGCAAGAGGAACGCTGACTCATTTTCGAGTCTTCTCAAAATCGGCTTCGACCCCCAAATTTAGGCCTTCGAAAGAGCCTATTTATCCATGGTAAGGCACCAGCTTTTCCTGAGGGGACCTACAGTTTAAGCTGGGTCAGTGACCCCAACTTTGGCATTTAGCGGTACTGCGCTTGCGCTAGCTATGCATAGGTGGAACACGACGCGAATTATTGTTGCCATGGTAACGAATTGTCGCGTCGTGTTCTTCTCACGTGTTCTAGCGCAAGCGCAGTACGTCTGCATGCCAAAGTTGGGGTCACTGAGGTGGGTTCCGAACCACCGAAGCCCCGGTAGAAGTACATAGAAAAATTTCGATTGCTACCCGGCTCAGGGATCGAACCCTAGACCTCCTGCATGGAAGTCTGACGCGCTATCGTCTGAGCCACCGAGGCTTCGGAGGAAAAGTGAAGAAGTGAGAAAAAAGTGAAATTTTTTGTTAATTAATGGATAAAACTGACATCTGCTTCATTTCCGGTATTTAAATGCATTCATATACTGATTTTGTCGTTAGGTTATGTAACATTAACCATTAATTACAACCAAAAACTAAACAACCACAATTGTCATAACAAATTTTTATAAACTTTATTTATTTCGTTTCTGACAGTTTTTAACCTACGAGGTTCCTTTTCTCGGCCCTTTCTCTCTATTTTTTCATCTCAAAAGAAATGTGAGGTGTTAATCTTTCAGTCGTTTTAAGGTTGAAAAGTGGGATTTCCATTTTTTTATTTATAAAAATAAGCTCTATAATCTACAATAGAACTGATGAGAAACCTAGAACAGTAATTTGTGTCAGAAGGGATATCGATTCAATTTGCTTACTTAGGTTCTGTACCAAAGACCTGATAGTGATTAAATTTGAGCACTGAAGAGAAGGCAGACATCAGCTCATGGTGATATGCTCAGCACAGCTCTGCCATCCAATCTAAAAAGTTACGTAGGTGCTCTCTGAGTTGAACAGAGATATTCAAGAAAAAACATTTGCGCTAAGAAATTTAGTATAGCAAAACATTTTCAATAATGCAAGTACCCCTGTTTGGTGAAACGCATGTGCTTCTTCTGATTTTGCAATAAAAAATTGATTATTCAAACAATTTCTATTAGAAAATGTACTTGCGGATTTTTCTGGAATGAAATCCCAGCTAAGAAATACGCAAAGTCGCTTGCGGAGTGTTTCGCTGCAAAGTTATCTAGCGTCGGCCCTCGATACAACAAGAGAAATCCGCAAACGCCATTTTCAGCATTAAAAAAATTGACTTCATACACACATTTCATGTTTAAAAAATATTTTGCTGTTAATTAAAAGCAAGCTCAATACTCGCTGGTAAAACGAAGAAAAATATCATAGTCAAGTACTATAAATATTATAATAATATCGTCATGGACGTTGATTTTCTCAAAGGCTTGTACGATTTCATATTTGGAATGATATGTGCTTTGAAATTAACATTTTTAAAGACCATAATAATTATAATATTATTTTTCTACTAAATGAACAACACTTACTAATAATGAGATATTTGTAAGAAAATAAATTAATTGTACTAAAGCTTTATGTAAAGATGTCCACAATATAAAAGGATTTGGAGATTGTTGTCAATTTTGGATTTAAGGCTTTGTATATTTTGGCGTGGAATGCAGAAAAATAACAATTTTTCTTAAAAACTATAATACCATTTATTAAGTTTCTTGAATTTCAGAAACACAGTCTTGAAACTTACTATTAATAATATCGCAAATAATACATAAATCTTTTAATCGTTGGTATTATTAACTATTTTCAACAGGTTATGTGTTGTTACATTAATACGTAAAATTTTTAAATTAATGAAAACTTGCTAAATGTGACTAAAAATCGCCTAATTTTCACCGTAATATTTCAAAAACAGGAAGGTAATAAACAAGCCTTAAATATTGCTCGTCAAGTTCTAGGAGACCTATTTCATTCATTATAATTTTATAATAAATCTCATAAATGTTACATCAAGTTTTTTTCAATTTCGTCAATCTTTTAAAGTCGCCGCCCGGTGATCACCGGAGATGAAGTTGTGCGGCGCCTCGAAAATATATTCCGAATGACCGTCTGCTTGTCGAATTTAGCCGATGTCGCTTGCGATGTGAGACGCAGCTTACTCCCACCATTTCACTGATATAAAAAGCTCATTTTTCAAAGAAATATCGCTTAACTATGTTTTCCCATTGTAGGGCAGAGCTGTTATTCGATTCTCTACACCCGCGACCATTAGATGAGTGGAGACGCTTGGTTAATTACTACAGTTCGAAAGGATTGCCACTGATCATTGGGTGTGGTGAAAATGCACATCATACAATATGAAACGGTAAGAACATCAACAACAAAAATGGTTGCCGATTAATTACATTACCTAGTAACTACCGATTTTACCATATTGAATCGCGAAAATACACGCGGTAGTACCTATTAGATGACCTTTTAACTACCAATTTAACCATATTGAATCACGGAAACACACCAATTTCTGTGACATTTAGCTGTCATGAGGTTATTGACTTAACCATATGCTCTGTATCTATTACCGAAGTATTCAAGGACGAGCACGTATCGCCTGAGATATCCCTAACAAATCACAGGCGTATATGCTTTTCAGTAACAACTCACGAGTGACATTACCTTGTAACTACCGATTTTACCATATTGAATCGCGAAAATACACGCGGGAGTACCTATGACATGACCTTTTAACTACCGATTTAACCATATTGAATCACGGAAATACACAAATTTCTGTGACATTTAGCTGTCGTGAGGTTATCGACCTAACCATATGCTGTGTATCCATTACCGAAGTATTCAAGGACGAGCACGTATCGCCTGAGATATCCCTAACAAATCACAGCCATATATAGGCTTTTCACTAACAACTCACGAGTCTGATCCGATTAGGTACAGGAATCTCTAAGTGACTGACTGAGACAATTACAGGTAAGATCTTGGAGAGTTCTTGGCAATTATTGTTGGGAGGATAAGATCAATTTACCGGATGAAGTTTGCCATGGATATAGTAAATAAGGTCATACATAAATCGTATAAGGATAATCGTCATCTTGTCATTGAAAAACAAGACAAGGATGCAATCGAGGCGTGGAAACTGGAAATTGGGATTTGTATAAAGTTAGTGTAGCAAGATATACTAACGAAATACAATCCGCTAGAAGAAACTCACGGAGGGGGCATTGTCAGGGCATTTAAAATGTACCTACTAATGCGAAACTCCAGAGAACTTTAGAGAAAAAACTCTACATGAAAACTGAGGGCATTGATTTTGCAACTTGTGACATGACAGAAATGGCTAGCGAAATCCTCGAACACCTCGTGCAGGTGCACTTCCCTGTTTCCGAACCTGAGTAACGGTCGGAGGACGGGGGTTTCAGGCAGAACTTCTCTGACGGCCCGAAACATAGGGCCAGTGAGAATGACAGGATGGCAAGCCGGATAATAACGCAATCAAAAATTAGATAAGCCATCTAGCTTCTCGTCCCATTTAAGGCCGCTGGGGAAGAAGGTATATTCCCGGCGTTGATTTAAGAAGGTTTAGATGTTTTAATGGGACCATTGTGTATTATTTTAGGAAGTGCATAGCTATGGGATATACCCTTGTGGCATGGAAAAAGGTCAAAGCCATCTTCATACCAATGCCGGGAGAAACTCCTACTATGAGGCCAAATCATTGAGACCAATTAGTCTAACTTCTTTCATGTTGAAGACATTATAAAAGTTAGTCAATTTTCACATGAAGGAGGAAATCTTATCGTATGATCCCCTTCATAGTGATCAGTTTGCCTCACAGAAAGGCAAATCCACCATTGATGCACTTCATGCATTTACCTTCCGCATTTACATAAAAAGCAGAACGTACAGGAGATGTAGCGATTGCAGCACTTCGAGACATAGAGGATGCCTACAGAAACACCCCTACGGAATCTACACTCAATTCTGCTGAAGAACATGATGTAGTTACCACTGTTAAAAGGTGAATGCTCTCTACGCTGCGACAGTATTGTACAATCTTCGCTCCACGGTCGCAACGTGATAGCGAAGGTAAAAAGGAGTTCTCTATAGGGAGAAGTTTTATCTTTCACCCTGTGGGCACCCACCATTGATAATTTGATTCGTAGGTTAAATGAATCATATTTGTTTGCACAAGGGTATGTAGATGACCTAGTGACCATAGTTAGAGGAAAACATGAGGGAACATTAGTGGAACTTTTGTAAAATGCTCTCAACATTGTTGAGGATTGGTGCAGCGATCGTGTCCTATCTGTGATAAGCCCATAATGTTAATAATCTGATCTTTTTCTTTTCATTAAGTTGTAAAGATTAATTATAATCACAAGAAATTATAATGCGCTTCTAATTCAGAACACTAACTATACATGTATAGTAAATGTACGAAAAATTGTATTTTAATTGCGTATATGCATATTACTCCCATTACATTCATAGTAAAATCGCAACAAAATTTTCTAAATGTATTTGGCAGGTGTGTTCACACCCAACCGCTCAGCATATTCTAAACTTACTCGGATTTGCTTCCGGTCATTTTCTCTAAGCATTACTATTTTGTGATTTTTATTATATATTGGACGAACATATTTGTCGATGATTACGCCAATAATTTTATTATCCCGGGTTGCTGCACCGTGATTTCGATTGATGAGTGGCATATATTGACCTTTTTCGTTTTTGTAAAAAAGCTCACAATTTTTTTCTTCTTTACCATGTTCCATGACATTACGAGGTTTGTAACGAGGCTGGTGTCGTGTTAATTTTCCGTGAGTTAGAGGTATGTCGTTCATCTTGGCAAGGTGAGGTGGGCGTCCGGTCGTACTGGGCTCTGCAAGCGTGTTGATCTGTTCACGCGTTCTGACCGGTGAACTTGATTCTGTAAAACGGCAAAAAATGTAGAAATTCAATACTTAAAGTATTAATTAGAAGGATTACATTGAAAAACGTGTGCAGCATTGTTGGTTATTCTAAGACCATTGACACTAACATCTTATCTAAGACATAAGCAAATCCAATGAAAAATTAAACTACATTAAAAAGTAGGATAGACCGTGGCAGCATCGTCCAGCCAACAGCCATTGCTTTACACAAAGTTGATAAAACGTGGAATTCATGTGCTGTTTTCTAGTTTGTGTTCCACATTAACAATCATGATTACATAATTTGATTATTTCCCACAAGCTGAATTTGGATGATGCTAATAAGCACACAGAGTCTATAGCCACAGGTTTTTTTTTTATAAAAACAGAAATATTGATAGCTGGGATAAAACCTTTTAATTTTGGAAATTCTGCATGGTCGGACTATGTATACCGAAGAAATGAGAATACATATCTACTTCACCGTCCGTTGAAAAATAGAATGACCCTGCGTGTTTTACAAGTGTTTTCTTTTGAGGTTAAAGTTTGAAAGAGGGTATATTACTCGGATAACGATCAGTCTTTCAAATCTTATCGTGCCTACAGACTACAAACTACAAATAGACAGACAAAAACCTTCGAAAATGTTGTTTTTTCTAACTCGGGTGTCTCAAAATATGAATATTTTATTGTAGTTGATGGAATCAAATTTTACATTAAGCTAATACCTTCTACCTGAGATTGTAGTCGACGGTGTGGAACAGTGTTCAAAGCTAACTCTGAAGAAGTCTGAATTTCTTAGTTCATAAAACGTATACAAATAAAAAAAGTTTTCCTTCAAATCATTCTCAAGCAAGTACATGCGAAATATTAAAATTCAGAATACCGAAAATTATCGAAGCTAAATTCAAATTTTAAAAATGCTCTTCGAACTCAAAACAATACCATTTTTTGTTTATATTTCTGAAAACTCTAACTTCATCAAGCGTAGGATATAAATATAGATATATTGTGATTGAGATACAATTAACAATATACTCAAAATTAGATATGTTATTATATGCGTTTATTATATTTAACATTAGATATGTTATATTATATGATATTATTAACAGTACATCCACGCGTGCGAAACGCGCGTTTGCGTCCCTAGGTTTTAATTTCCTAAGATTTAAAATATCTTATATTTAAGATTTCAAAATCCATTATTAAACAAAATTTTTAATATCAAGAATTTTTCATATTTGTAATTTAAAAAAAAAACTATTTATTGACGAATTTAAATTAAACACGTTCGAAATGAAACAATTTTAGATTAGGTGAAATTTGGAGAAAAGGACAATCTTTCGTATGGAATGAAAAGACATTGAGCTTGTATCATTTCTAAATAGAAGCATTTAAAATTGTATAATTCGAAAACCAAAGTGTTTTAAATTGAAAACTTTTTAACAGAAGCTCTCAAGATTGAAAAATTTGAGACTAAAATTTTCGAAATTGGACAATTTCAAGAGAAAGGAGATGAAACTGTATAATTTCTAAACCCAGGCGTTCAAAATTGAACAATTCTTTTTTCAATTGAAGAATCTTGAAATTCAATCAATTCAGATTAAAATTGCAAAAACAGAAAAAATGTCAAATTTTTCAAAATTGGATAATTTCATATTAGAATTTTCAAAACTGGCTCATTTAAAAATCAAAGGAATTCAAATTGTATTATTTCTAATCAAAAGCGTTCAAAATAGAAAACTTTTGAATTGAGGTAATTTTTAATTAGAAGCTACGTGTGACAATTTGAGATTAGGTGCTCAATTAAATGTTTCGAAGTAAAGCTTCTGAACTTCTAGAATTTTAAATTGTTTTTACATAAAAAAATTGATTAGACACATTTTTCTCAGATTGTAATAATAAAACTTATGAGAGGGAAAAATTTAAAATTCAACATTCAATGTGAAAATTCACAACTCTAAATTTGTATTCATTCAAAATAAAATAAATTATTCAATTGCAGAGGTATCAGTTTCAGGTAGTTCAATTTTTATCTAGTTTAGTTTCAAACAACACAATTGTACCCTTTTTAATTTCAAATCTTTTGATTTGCAACACATTACTTAACATTATTATTGTTTATTCTAGAAATTTTTCAATTTTAAATCATTAATTTTTTTCAATCTTCAACTAAAAATTGGACAATTTTAAAATACTAAATTTCAATTAAACATATTTTTAAATGGTACAAAAAAATTCGGAATTGGTCTTTTTTAAGTTGAGTTCTAAAATCTACTCATTTTTAAGGCTTAAATCTGACAAATTATTTTCCTTATTTTTCATACTTTCGAATTTATTTTGGATGCATTCAATTCAAAAATTACAAGTGATTTCAATTGAAAATTGTATAACTATCATGTATTTCAATATGATATTCTACGATTTCGAAAAATGTTAAAACCGAGACAATTTTGTATGTATAAAATTGAAAATAAACAATTTTGAATCTCAAAATCTAATATTATCAAATATAAAACTATCATCACTTTCAATATGAAATGTTTGAATTTTGAAATATTCAAAAGTGCAATAGTCCGAACATTTTTAATATTTGAATTTAAAACTATTGTCGATTCGGGAGGATTTCAATTTAAAATTGTTGAATCATTAAGGCTATCAATTAGAAAGTATTGTACAATATAAGCAGCCAAATTATCAATATAAATCTAAATTCTTTCAGGGTGGCCTGTAAAAAAACAAATCTCTAGTCATTTCCCGTTTATCAAACATTTTTCCAAGTCTTTAAATGATGCTTAATTGATACTAAAAAGAATTATAAATCGTTAATGAAAGATCGTATCCACTTAAAACCTACAGAATGTTCATTTTTATAAATAAATCATGAAATGTTAATTTTTTAGCCTAAAAGTATTTCAAGAAAAAACCTAAGCTTTCCTTGCAGTAAACATAAAAGAGAAAAAGGACCCTTAATTCAACAAAACTCAAAATTAATTTTGACTCCTATTTTTGACCCTCCCACTCGGCCCACATTATTATGAAATTTGAAATTGAAAATATTAAAACTATCATTTTTAATTGAAATGTTAGAAATTGTAAGGATGATGAATACTATTAATAAGTATCAATTCATGTATTGAGTACATTTTTCAATACTGTCAACCTTTAGAGTATAATTTATTGTAAAAACTTTCAAAATTATATGATTTCTAATTGGAAACTTCCAAAATGAATTAATTTAAACTTACAGCGTTAAAAATTAATCAATTCCAAACTTAGTTTGAAATTGAAGTATTCTTAAAACAGGATCTTGTAACAAAGTCATTAAAAATCAATTATTTTCGAATTGTGCATCATGGTCATTAAAATGCATGCATTTTAATTCAAAGTGCAAATTCAAGGACTCTATCACGTAAGAATAGTAAAGTGTAGTATCCCCGTAAGTGGGGAGTGGGACGAGCGATGTCCAAGAATTCGTTAATGCTTGCCACGAATGAAAACTTGAGAGCAAGATCGTGCACATGCGCACTAGCGGTTGCCATGTCAACGATGTGAACACAAGTTGGAAGTTTCGAATTTGTGTTTTGAACATTTCTGTGCTGCCGATTTAGAAGAATAAAATCGTGAATGTGAATAATAAATTATTATAATAATGTTATTGTAGTGCTTGTACTTTCTAGATCCTTTTCGCATTTTTGATGCCATTTCCCTTCTCGTTTTTAATTCAGGAACGTGATATACACCAAACAAAATAAAAACACAAACGAAAATGACCTACATATACATCGAGATGTCAAAATATAACATAGAGGAGTGGGTATAACACATGACTGCGAAAACAGCTCTGCGCATGTGCGCTATCTTGCTCTCAAGTTTTCATTCGTGGCAAGCATTAACGAATTCTTGGACGTTGCTCGACCAACCTCTGCTCACCAAACACATAGGGTGATACCACTCCTTTCTATTCCTTCGTGGACTCTATAATCAATAATAAAACATTGCCATGCAAGGGAAACAACTTCATGTTGAAGACAATTTGATAAGATGTCAAACTGACGTATGCTAATAAACAACAACATTGGCATTATAGAAAAAGTCGCGAGACAAGAAAGACGCCAGAAGCGAGCGAAGAATAGGAGCCTTAGTGTGGACAGAATAAATCAATCGTAGATTATCATATATAAAAATAATAATAATAATTACCGATAGAATAGCGGAACATTGACAAGACAAAGAAAAGAGCAGCAGTGATGGTCCTCATTTTCTTCAAATGTTGGAAACTGTTTTATGAAGAATTTCTTAAGCAGTGTGGATAACGAAGATTCTACAATAAGCATATACTGTGATGTATCATTCGTCATTTCAAATTAATCATCACCTTTTTAGGCTGAATTCGAGAGGTAAAGCTTGTTTTACTAAATGTTTGTATTTCATAAATCTGTTTCTTCAATTTAAGAGCCTACAAATTAGACTGATTTACGGTGTGTGTACAATTTAGAAAGACTGATATGGTTTGTATTACGCAGTGGAAAGATAATTATACATTGTATTCATTTTTACATACGTATACAGAAGTAATTCTCATTATTATGTATTCATTTAATTTTGAAGGGCATAATAACATATTGCTTTATCACTTAATATCAGCTACATCACTTGTTTCAAGCATTTTTGTTAATATTAAAAAAAATGTGAAGGGTGATGCGGCATGAGGGTATGAGTGGAAAATTTCCGAAATTAATTTTATTATCCTAATTCAATGATTATGGTGTAGCCTTATTATGAAGCCGACGAAATAAAAAATTGAAGTGTTTAAAGGTATAAGTAGCACAAGTCGTGTCATAGTGTAATAATTTTGTTTAGTGCAGGGTAAAAAATGTAACTAAAAGTAGCGTTTTTTAATAATGGCCTAGAACGATGGTTTTTGTTTTTATTAAAAAAAAAAACAGTTAAAAAGTCAAGAAAAACATTACAGTGCAAGCATATTCGTTTAGATTACAGTTAAACCGCGTGTCATTAATAATAGTTAATAATAATAAAAATAATAATAATTTAGAAATATATTTTATTTTTAGAATTTAATATAGTTACTTGTTCAAGTTATTATTTAAACAAGAAAGATCGACGAAAGTGAAGGAAAAGACATTTTAGGAGTCACATTCTATCCTCCTACTTTTTTACCATTTTTTTTTCTTTGAGTTTAGTACAAGCTTATCAATAAATTAAGTTAAGCTCAATAAATCATTATAATAATATTTTTGGTATCTAAAATCTATAATTGAAAATTAGTCTCTAAATAAACATTCGAAAACTTACGATTTGTGTAACTTTATTTACATTTTCTTCATACAGTGTTCGTTGTGCACGTGCAGTCAAAAGGAATATTGAAGAAATTATTTCATAAAATACGTTACAATTATCTAGTATTTATGGCTATATTATATTGACCTGTTTAAAAAAGTTAGATTTGTATGCTTCTCGTATTTAGTTTTTTTAGCAAACTAGCTTTTTGATAGGTCGCAATGAGAGTTAGGTTTACTTTCTACTTTTATCTTATATTAGAAAAAATCTTATAGTCTGACAGCATTATGCTGATCCAGTTTGTTGCAAATTGCTGATAAAAGTGAATGTAAAATCACTACGGAAATTTCTAAGTGTATCTGGCAAGCTGGTTCGCACCTAAGCTCTCAACATATCTCAGGCTCGTTGGAATGGGCTTCAAGTCATTTTCTCTTAGGATAACTACTTGGAGATTTTTATTGTATAGTGGACGAATATAATTATTCACGATTGTGCCAATGATTTTTCCATCAGCTGATGATGCAACAATAAACTCGTGTGCTGAAAGCGACACAAAGTGACCATCTTTATTTTTGTAGAAGAGACTACTTTTTTCTACTTTTCCATTTTTCATGCCATTTCGAAATTGGGAACGAGATGGGTGTCGTGTTATAGACCCTTGTGACGGTATTTTGTGCATGTCCGCAAGGTGAGATGGGCGTCCGGATGTACTGGGCTCTGCGAGGGTGTTGGTGTGTTCACGAGTTCTGACCGGTGAACCTAATTCTGTAAGACGAAACAGAAATGGAGAAATCTAATACTTAAAATATAAATCAGAACGAATATATAAACAAACACATGAAATGTACTTAGTTAGTCTAAATCACTTGACTTTTACATCTTATCTTAGATATACACCAATTCGATCAAAAATAACCTACATTAGTGCGATTTCAACTAATTTCAAGAAAAATAAGAATAAATTCAAACAAATTCTTTTAAATTTAGAAGAAGTTGAACAACACTACAAAAGGAAATTCAACTCCATTTAATAGAATTTATCAGAATGAAAGTAAATCTTACTGACTTCACAATTTTGTCTTTCACGGCGTGCCTGAACGGGAGTTAAATAAAATTTTCATGAACGTGTCAGATCTTTGCAGAATCTTTGAGTAGAGCATGAATAGGGATGTTTTGGACAAAAATAGAAATATTTCATCGAGCTTTGTCAAAATAAAACTGGTTTAAAGGTTTTTTATACCTTTTTTCACTAATTTCGTAACTAAAGCGGCTTTCAAATACTTTTTTCAAAGTTACGTATCAACGAATCTCTACATTAATTTTGTGGGTAAAAGCACTTGATTTAAACAAAATTTCCTGCTTATCCGATGTCGCTATTGTATTTTTAGACAGCTTCATAATTTTTTAAAGGTCAAAAAATGGTATGGTTTTACGCAATTTTCAAAAAATTTTACAATTTTTTTAAACGAGCTAACGAAACCAGATAAACTGGAAAATTTGGTTTGAATCAAGTAATTTTAGCGAAAAAAGCACGTCCAATCGTCCATTGACTGCACATTTATTTCTAATTCAAATTTAATTTATACAGTCGTTATACGAAAATGTCGTTTTTACCTTCTTTTCGGACTCTTTTTGAACGACTGCAGCTCAATTTTGTTAACTTTTTGTTTGTTTGTACTCTTTCTCGTAAGAATTTTTCGACTTGAAAACAATGAAAAGTCTCGCATTTAGTTATAATGGAAATCATCTCTCTTAATAAAAAAATAATAATAAAAAAAAAAAGGATAAACCTAAATGATCAAAAACCAATGATGAGCTTGTCTGTTTACGTTCTTAAATTATTTTTATCCACAATTTGTCTGAAGGTAATATTTCATCAGCGTGGTTTGGGATTGTATAATGAACAAGCAATGGAATCCGTTCATCATGACTTTAAAATCACGAGGGAGAAGTATGAAGTTGGAAGAGCGAATTCTAATTATGATGAGCAATTATTGCGGGCTATTTGTGAATACAACTCTTCTCATATCTAAGTTCTTTTTTCTCATTTAAAATATAAAATAACATTAAAAAACTGCAATTAAGTTTTAGTGCTCAAGAATTCATTTTTCAAATTATTGTACAAAATGTTATGATGATAAGAAGCTTATTTGAATGAATCCATAAGTTCACAGCTTTATTCGAGTTATTCTTATTTTTCACTGCAATATTAAGGCTAATTTATAATTCAAAAAGAGTAAAAAAAAAGAGGTAAAAACGACATTTTCGTATAGCGACTGTATCATTTAAATTTGAATTAGAAATAAATGTGCAGTCAATGGACGTGTTTTTCCGCTAAAAGTACTTGATTTAAACAAAATTGTCCCGCTTATCTGGTTTCGTTAGTTCGTTTAAAAAAAATTGAAGAATTTTTTGAAAATTGCGTAAAACCATACCATTTTTTTACCTTAAAAAATGATCTAGATGTCTGAAAATAAAATAGCGACATCGGAGAAGCAGGAAAATTTTGTTTGAATCAAGTGCTTTGACCCAAAAAATTAATGGGGAGATTCGCTGATACGTAACATTGAAAAAAGTATTTTAAAGCCGCTTTAGTTACGAAATTAGTGAAAAAAGGTATTAAAAACATTTAAACCAGTTTTATTTTGACAAAGCTCGAAGAAATATTTCCATAAAATACTCCCGTTCAGGCAAGCCGTGCTTTTGAAGTTAAGTACCTAATTTCGACTTAAAATTTCCTCACTTCTAAAATACATCCTTCATAATTATCTTTCAACTGGCACAGAATTGATCATGTGTAGTGGAAATTTTTTTTCGAAAAGCCTTGCCACCATAAATGTTCTAATTCGAAAAAAAAACTATTTTGATTCATATTTCTGAAAATTTGAACTTTATCATGCATGTCTTCACCGAATATGTGCATTTTTCTGGATATATTTTTTTTCATTTATAAATAAAGAGTTAAAGTCGCATCAACTCTATTTGTGACTATAATAAGTTTTATAATTTCTGTAATTTCAGAAGACAATTTTTTCTGGTAAATTTTTTTACAACCGTAGTTTTTGATATGTTATGCACTTAAAGTGCTGCCAATTCATTATCTGATGAATGTGTATTATTGTAAAAGAAACTAATATATCTTAATTTTGTAAGTCTTTGTTTTAAGAGAGGCAGGATCCTGTGAATTTGGGAAAAACAGTTTTGGATTTAAACAATTCCGAATTGGAACTAAACATAGGCATATACTTTCATCGAGCTGCAATGATCAATTTGATTGAAATTATATATGTTATTATATGTATCACTATATATTACCAACAGAATAAGGAAACACCGCCAAGACAAAGAAAAGAGGAGCGTTGATGGTCCTCATTTTGTGTAAATGAAGAAAAATACTTTATGTACTGAACAATTTTCAAAACGGTACCTATCACCGAGGGGACTTGACATCTCACTCTGGCAGAGGAGGTGACGGATTTTATATACATATCTTAGACAGTTCCGGAGACTGTGGATACATCGTATCTTTCCTCAAGAGCTGGTATCAGGCCAAGTTACAATTAGGTAAACAGTCTAATCAAAAAGTTTTTCTCTCACGATGCAGAAGGAGAGGGATTTTGACTAAAAAAAATCACGGATGTCTATCTTCAATTTGTTGACTTTCAAAGCATTTGTTCTATGGGACAATTCTCACATCTAACTGAAAGATTTCAGAGGCTACCGATCCACCTGATCAACAATTTTTACAACTTCCAAAATATACAGATTTCAAGGTTATTTGAAGAACATAAATTAAAATGCAAGCGAAAACTTTGTACTCTAATTAATAATGCTCAATCCGATAGGAACACGTTTTATAGTTCATAACACCAAACTGAACGATAAGTGTTTGAAAAATCCATCAGGCGTTAGTATACCAGAAAATGTGCCAAAAGTCACTAGTCTAAGAAAAAAATTTGGCGTGAAAATAGAAAAAATCAAATACCAGTTTACGACATAATAGCTAGTGTTAAATATAATATAAGAAAAGAAAAGAGAAAGGTTATTTACGCAAGGTAACCCTTAGAATTAATTTTGCTAACGCTGACAGGGGTCATGCGAACGTCGCAATGAACGCAGACGATATGTCGCCAAAGTAAATGAATAAAGAATGGAGATTTATGTTACAAGAAATAAAGACACAATTGAAAACATTCCAAGCATTCCAAGGTCACCAAGCTAGTAAAAAAGTGGGAATTGAGAGAATATATTAATGGACTCAGCGCTGAACATCTAAAGGTATATCATGCTAACCCTTCTAGATCTATGGTAATCCGTTTAAGCTAATCGTATCATATGTAGGTAGCGCGACTTACGACTTAGCAATCTTTAAAAAACATTATTGCTGATAATATCGAAGCTCCTAAATCGAGAATGCTTAACAGCTTCGATTAAGTGAAAAAATTAAGAATTTTCGGATCCCAGAAAGTCACGTCTTCGCATGATTAGACGTTGTTTCGCTTTTCACAAATGCGCCAAATAAAAAGGCAATTGAGGCGGTTCGTAGCAAGCGAAATCAAATTCGCACTAAAATAAAAATTCCGTTGGAAGATTTTGAAGAAGGGCTCGTTTGCTTCTGTTTTGTTAAGTTATTAACTTCCTTTCAAACTAAAGAACGAGAAAAACGCATCTAAAGTTGGCGAGTACTGTAAGCACACATGTTATATTTGTTATTTGAACATGGAAGATACCTACTTCCGGTTACTATCTGGATATGAGTATAGACCCAATTAATTCACAATATGTCCCAGTATCATCCCCCACTCAAATCCAAAAATAATAATTTTGACCTCAACTTAGAAAAACGCGAATCTTTCTGAAAGTAGAAATGGGCATAAGGGCCCTTTTCATGCAGGCGCGCGTGTGTGTGTGTGTGTGTGTGTGTGTGTGTGTCGCGATCTGAAGAAAGACCCCTAAGCGGCCAAACGTAAATTTGTGAGAAGAAGCAGGAGACGTGGTGACGGGCCGATAGAACGACATAGAACGACAATGTTTACACGCTTGTACTGAATAAATTATTAATGATGGAGTTTTTATAACTATACTATCTTAAAGAGCAAGTTCGAATGTACGTAAACATTAAAAATCAGAGAATCGATTTTCGGCCGCTTAGGGGTCTTCCTTCAGATCGCGTCACATATATATAATTAAAAGTTTGTCATAAGGACAACCGCGGGATTTCGCCTGGAGCGGGTGCTAATCTGAAAAACTGCACTTGCTCCCATCGAAATCGCAGTAAAAATTCAGCTGTAACCACGTCACACGATCGTGAGATTGGTGGTTACAGTCTGCGACGAATTCAATACGATGATCCGGTAAAAGTCTCGTGCACCTTGAGAACACGAAGCAAACCAAGGACAAACACCTTTTGCACCTTCTCCGCAAGCGTCTTCGCATTTTCTTGACACACAGGGCTGCTTTTCAGGCTACTCACCAGTAAAAGCTTGGCACCTCCAAGAGCGCCGATGGTCAGGACGATTAGCTTAACAGAATACTTCGTCTATATATATATATATATATATATATATATATATATATATATATAATAATACTCACTCTTATGGCATTAGCCCAAATACCTCTCCGCTAAACGCTCCTAGAGAAATAGAGTCAATTG
The DNA here is from genome assembly GCA_932195095.1 of Andricus curvator. NCBI lineage: Eukaryota > Metazoa > Arthropoda > Insecta > Hymenoptera > Cynipidae > Andricus > Andricus curvator. The sequence goes on along the minus strand of CAKNYM010054316.1, from coordinate 76,129 downwards.
TCGAAAATGAGAAGTGCCGCATATACTGGAACTTCATATTCTCGACAATTGTTTCTGTTGCGCACTCGAGGCCTGACATAGTTCTCCTTGACTTCGAGAAACGAACCATGTTCGTTATCGAATTTTCGGCACCAGCTGACAAAAACGTCACAGCCAAGGAGAAAGAAAAGAAAGAGAGGTATAAAGACCTTATAAGGGAGTTGCGACGGTTATACCCGGAATATTCTGTTAAGCTAATCATCTTGATCATCGGCGCTCTTGGAAGTGCCAAGGTTTCACTGGTTAATAGCCTGAAAAGCATCCCTGCGTGTCAAAAAAATGCTGAGACACTTGCGGGGAAAATGCAGAAGGCGGTCGTCCTTGGGTCGCTCCGTGTCCTCAGGGTGCACGAGACTTTTGCCGGACCATCGTATTGAGTTCGTCGCAGACTGTAACCACCTATCTCACGGTCGTGAGACGTGGTTACAGCTGAAATTTTACCGCGATTTCGCTGGGAGCGGGTGCAATTTTTCAAATTAGCACCCGCTCCCGGCGAAATCCTGCGGTTGTCCTTATGACAAACTTTTAACTATATATACCATTAAGCCATTTCCCTTTCAGGGTAGGCGTGACACTACCCGATTCGGGTAGTGTTTCTAGGTGGATAGTTTCTTGTAGTAAATAACTACAAGTGTGGGCTCACCACACCCACGATGTGCCAACAGCACTCAGTTTTCTCGAATGGTCACCCATCCAAGTACTAACCGCGCCCAACGCTGCTTAACTTCAGTGATCTGACGAGAACTGGTTTTTTTCAGCGTGGTATGGCTGTTGGCCATGTGTATAATCGTCGCAACTCGCTTACAAGGTCTTTATAACTCCCTTTCTTTTCATTCTCCTTGGCTATGATGTTTTTGTCAGCCGGTGCCCGAAATTTGATAACGAACATGGTTTGCTTCTTAAAGAAAAGGAGAACTATGTCAGGCCTTGAGTGCGCAGCAGAAACAATTGTCCAGAATATGAAGTTCCAGTATATGCAGCACTTCTCATTTTTGACAATTGACTCTATTTTCTTGGAAGCGTTTAGTGGCGCGGTTTTAGAGCTAATTCCGTAAAAGTGACAAAGATAGCAATAAAGCACACTTAGTGCCGCATTGCGCCTTTGGATGTACGTCGGGTCCGCATGAGTTAGACAACTAGATAGTATGTTTCCTAGATGTTCGGGGTGTGCATGATACGCTCTGCAGCTATCATCAGGAATGTCTTGGCTTAAAATGTGGCGACGGTATGCTAGAGTGAAAATGACACCGTCTTGAGATGTCAAAATGAAACCCTCCGTGCCCGACTTCAATCCGGGTGTGTGTGTGTGTGTGTGTGTGTGTGTGTGTGTGTGTGTGT
>CAKNYM010054316.1:62959-74742 GCA_932195095.1 Andricus curvator | reverse complement strand
TGTGTGTGTGTGTGTGTGTGTGTGTGTGTGTGTGTGTGTGTGTGTGTCGAGTTATCCGTATCCTTGTAGGGGCGAGTAGAACAAAAGAAATAAGTCGAAAAGTCCCATAAACTTTTTGGGTCCGATACGTATTTTGGGATTAACAGACTTTGAAATTGCATGTAGGTGAGACGCTTTTGTGATAGTGTGCGTGGATGGAGATAAGCGATCGTCAGCACCACTTCCCCTCTAGCGTCAAGTTCACGTGGTTCGAGGTGTAAAAGAAGCGAAATCTAAGAAAACTCGACAAGTTCCAACTTTAATAATTGATTAATTAAATTAATAAAATATAATGAAGTGCATTTTCAGTCATTTTTATCCAACTGCGTGCACGTTCCCAGATGGCATTTGTACAACTGTACACGACCAAAGTTGTGTGAAAAGTCGTACACCGTAAAATCGAAAAAATTTTGCAATCCTCAAAATGGTTTATCCCAATGATTTTGTATCAACCAAATGCTCTCGAAGATGATATTCTTACGGAAATCTGAAAATTTCCATGATGGTCAAAGTCCTTATGATTTCTTTATAAACTCAGTAAACTGAAGGCTGATATTAATACATCCCCCCCCCTTGCTCAGACCACCATTTACAGTCAGATCAGCCTCGCTGATGCAGGAATGTAGTTAGAGCCGTTGAGGGGGGGGGGAGGGAGCTGGAGTATTATATTTCAGGTTACTAAGTTCATAAAAAATCAAAAGGACTTTGCCTATTATGGAAATTTTTATATTTTCGTAAGTGTGTGATGTAAAAGTATCCCTGATACACCTGGAGGCAAATTCAGAGACAGTTCACCCTTGCGTGAGGTGAATGAGGCTGTAGGCATCTCAACTGAACGGGTTCATCAGATTTTACATGTATATTTGGACCTGAAAAAACTATCCGCGAGATGGGTGCCGCGATTGCTAAAACTCGATCATAAGCGCAGCCGTGTGATCACTTCAAAGGAGTCTTTGGCGATGTTCAGCCGCAATCCGAACGAGTTTTTGCGCCGTTTCGTAACCGTGGACGAAACATGGATCCATCACAACACACCAGAGACCAAGGAACAATCAAAACAGTAGGTTTCTCCGGGTGAACGTGCACCAAAGAAGGCCAAGATAGGTCTGTCGGCCAACAAGGTCATGGCCACCGTTTTTTGGGATGCACGCAGTATCATTTACATCGATTACCTTCAGAAGGGTGAAGCGATCAACGGCCAATATTATTTAGATCTTTTTGACAGATTCGATATTGATTTGAAGCAAACACGAACGCATTTGTCGAAAAAAGTGCTGTTCCATCAGGAACTGCTACCTCATCCAGCATATTCTGCAGATTTAGCCCCCCGCGACTATTTTCTGTTTTCAAACCTGAAGAAATGGCTGGGCGGTAAGAGATTTAGGTCGGATGAAGAGGTCATCACCGAAACAATCGCCTACTTTGAGGGCTTTGAGAAAACCTATTTTTTGGAAGGAATAAAAAAATTGGAAAGACGCTGGACTAAATGTATCAAGCTAGAAGGAGATTATGTTGAGAAATAAAACGCCCTCGTATCTAAACAATTTTTGATTGTTTCAACGATTTTCCCCTCTGTAAATCGCGAAAAGTTATTATTTTCTGGTCTTAATGACGCAATTATTGAATGTTCAGAGTAATGTTTTTTAAGGATATTTAGAAATTATTTATACTTTAGTCAGCAAAAGAATTTGATGCTTAAATAAATTGTTAACGTTTGAGCTGTCAAAGTCTCCCATAGACAGGTCTTCCCCGGGCGTCACTTCTCCATTGAAATAATAACACCTCGACACAGAGGCACCGACGGGCAAGCGCTTCTACCGGGCATCACTTCCCCAGTGAAATATTCAGTCCATGATAATGTGACATCGTCGGTTAAGCCTTTCCCGGGCGTCACTTCCCCAGTGAAATATTAACATGCCGCCACTGTAGCGTCAATGGTCAAGTCTTCCCCAGGGATCTCTTCCTTCGTGAAATATTAACACCACGTCAATGTGGCATTGACGGGCAAGTCTTCCCGGGCAACCCTTTTCCGTGCATCCCTTCTCCGGTGCAATAATAACATCGCGACACTGTTGCATCGATGGGCAAGTCTTCCCTGGACAAGCTTTTTCCAGTCATCACTTCCCCAGTGATATATTAGGACCAACAGACTGTGGCATCGATGGCAACTACTCCGGGAATCAGTTCCCCAGCGAAAATTAACACAACGACACTATGGCATCGATGGGCAAGTCTTTCCACGGGCGTCATTTCCCGACTTAAAATATTAACACTACGACACTATGTTATCGACCGAGAAGTCTTCCCCGGGCATCCCTTCTCCAGTGGAATATTAATACTCTGACAATGTGGCGACTACGGGCAAGCATTCCCGGGCATCACTTACCCAGTTAAATATTAAGTCCATGGCAATTGGACATCGACGGTTAAGCTTTCCGCGAGCATTATTTCTCCACTTAAATATTAACACCACGACACTGCGGCATTATCGGACAAGTCTTCCCCGGGCATTTATTTTCCAGTGAAATATGAACACCACGACCATGTGGCATCGACGGGTAAGCCTTTCACGGGAATCTCTTCCCCAGCGAAATATTGAGTCCATGACCATATGACATCGGCGGGAAAGGCTTTCCCGGGTCGAATGCGAGAAAGTGATGCTTGGTGAAGGATAACCGGTCGATGCCATATTGTCATGGACCTAATATTTCACTGGGGCGGAGATGCCCAGGGAAAGCTTGTCCGTCGCTGTCACAGTGTCGTGATGTAAATATTTATTTGGGGAAGTGATGCCCGAGGAAGTATTGCCCAGGGAAGTCTTGCCTGTCGATGCTTGCTCATTCATATATCACAGTGTCATGGTGTTAATATTTCACTTGAAAATTGATGCCCAGGAAAGGCTTGCCCGTCGATGCAAAAATCTCTTATTCTCAATGTGTCACTGGAGAAGTGATGCCCGGAGATGGTTAGCCTGGGAAAGACTTGTCCGTCGATGCCATAGTTTCGTGATGTAAATATTTATTTGGGGAAGTGATGCCCGAGGATGTATTGCCCATGGGAGTCTTTAACAGCGATGAGTGGAAGAGATGTCCTGATCTTTTAGTTGGGGGAAGCGATGCCCGTGGAAGCCACTATACTGGCGGAAGTGATGTTCATGGAAGAACTTATTTTCGAAAAGAATGGCGGGGGAAGACTTGCCGTCTGTAAGCCCATCCTTGAATTTTCTTCATGTTTCCTATGAAAGCGCGGAACGAAGTGATTATAAATTGCTTAAATAATTGCCAGATATCTTCAACAATCAATTTTACTATTAATATTCGTTAATTGTGTCATTAATTGTAGAAAACTATAACTTTCAATGCTTCACAGGGGGAAAAACTGTTTAAATAAATGAAAATTGCTTAAGTAATTTCCCAATATCCCTAAAAAAATGTGTTTCCACGTACTAAGCTACGAAGTTTCATAACTGCTTTTATAACTACGCTTTAATTATTCTACCTTATTTTTCTTATTGCCTTACTTATCACTAATGGCATGCACTTTATCAGGAATTCGGTGTGAAACTGAGAACTCAAATAATATTTTTTTAACGGATTAATGTAAAACATGATGTTCCACATATATGTAAAGCGGGAAGAATATACCTGATTCTTAGCTAGTGGCAGTTACTGAAAGTGGCGCACGTTCACTGTCACAAATTCGTTTTATTTCTGCCTAGGGAGTTCCTTTGGTGACATAGGCAGAATTATTTCAATACATTGCAGAGATTTGTACCGAAAAGTTCCTCTGCAGCGCGGAGCGAGCGCTGAAGCCAATGGAGGCAAGAATCTCGAGTCTGAATCATAAAATTTTGATTTGCATTTCTTTAAAATCTATTGAATAGTTTTAGGTTTAAATGATTCATGTACGCTATTTGCTAAGTAAACATAAATACTTTACAGCGAAGTCTATTTAGTAAATTTCAAGCAAAGGCGATATTGGAACTTTCCGGTGAAAATGTATATGTTTGGCCGCTCTGACGACAACTGCGGCGACATTTAATATTGATGTTCGCTAACCTCAAAAACGTTAGTTTGTTTTAGTCTGCTTTGCTTGTGTCGACCTATGAGTGATAAAACTGAGTGAAATCACGATTTTGACAACTCAGAGAAAATATAATCAGAGAAAAAATACTTCGCCAGATATTGTTATCGCAGCGGGAGACGCTACAGAAAAATTGTTACCTGTCGAATTCCTAAATAAGTATAGCACCAACTTCAAGACTTTCAGTCGATGGGAAACAATTTGAATTTTTTTTTATTCACTGCCCGAGCGAAACTAGGGCAACTGACTACACACTTGTCAAAAAATACTCACTTTCCTCCCAAGTTGCAACAACATACAGTGTCCAAAAGTTTGGGATTTTACAATCCTTCTACAGTAACGAGCGTAATTTAACATTTTCAAACCGGTATTGGAATAGCTTAATTTCAATACGTGTATTGCACTTTCAAAGAATACTTGCCATTTACCATGAAAGTACTTTACAATACTGGTATACAAATTTTGCGTTACACTCAAGTAGATGAGAATTGTGCCTTTCTAGTCTAGCGATAACACACTCGACTTAGAGCTTGGCCAGTAGGGTTTCTATTATCTGTGCCTGCGAATTTAAAAAATACTTTCTTCAGGAACATTGCATTACATGTGTGGCAATATTCCAATACGTGTATGGCAATATAACAATACCAGCATTTAAAAACTTCATGATCATGTATTGGAACGTTACATTATGTCTCGAAAATAAACTTCTTATACATTTAATGAAAAGTTCCAACATACATTCATACATATAATTGAATCAAGTACATTGTACTTAATATCGTTAGTCTAGTCAAATTAGCATTCGTGCTGTTAGTGAAATATAACCGCATTTTTTTTATTGGATCATTTACACAGACTTACTATTAATCTGACGAATGTAAAGTTCTCAAGTTTGGACTTAATTTTTTTAGTCGTGCACGACAGATTGTCGGAGCAAACAGCGAGTCGCTGCTGCGGACACCGGCATCCTAGCCCCCGGCAACTACTGGCTTCGAAAATCTTGCAGTTAAACAAATTAAGCAAAATCAAAAACCAACGAAGATTTTGTGTTGTATTTGACGGAGCTGCTTTTCTTCTTCGAAAATAAAAAATGAAAAGCGGCTTACCAAAAATTTACCCCTCGCCTTACAACCTGAGGGGTCATTGTATTGCCATTATTGAGGCCATTGCAAAGCCATCTTTTTCAAATAAAAAAAAAAATTAATAAAAGTTACGTCTTTCTTAATGAAGAATCTGAATCTGCAATAAAAAAGAGGTTCCTATTTGAAATTTTAAAATTACTCTCCCCCTATCGTAGGATGCGTATTTCTTGAGATAATTCGATGTCTCAAGATTAAAAAACACCCAGTATAACTATCATAATATTACAGCTCACAGCTGTAGCTGCCAACATAAATGTAACAGCACTTCATAGTCACCAGAGCAGTTTTTAACATTAAGATGTTAGAAAGTCAAATTATAAATTCAATGACTTCGAAATAAGGTGTTAAAGTCTCTGGAAAAATGTTAGCGCCACGACAATAGTACGCTGAGGACGAGCCCATGACCTCTTCATTGCTTGTGTCCTCTGTAAAATTGAAAGCAAATCTATTTTTAATTGCTTGAAGACGAAATTTATTCGTTTTTTAGGCACAACATTTTCAGGTTAAAATTGTTTATTTGAAAAAGTTACATGGAATTTTATGTTTTAGCTTCAATTGTAAGTAACTGCTACAATTCTGATTTAATCCGCATGATCAATAGCTGATTTTGTTCTTTAACAGATTCTGTACAACTCTATTTAGTTGGCTTTTATTTGAAGAAAATTTTTCAGAAATCTTATAAGCACCTCATATTTTTATAAGCAGATTGTTTTGTAAATAAAGTTAATTTTAATACAAAAGGAACCAAATAAAGTGTAGAATGGATCAAGGAATGAAATCACCTCTTGATAATTAGGATTGAATAAGAGATGCAGCCTTTTTCTAAAGCAAAAATGAAAACACAACAATTCAATTAAACTATTGTTACACAAACAAGTTTCACGCGAGCTATTTTTTCTCAAGTGAGCTTCAAAATTCTTTCAAAACAATGTGGTCAATTTTGAACTCCCAGGGTCTGTTGTGGTATCGGCACGTTTTTTATGTCTAAAGTCGTAATTTTAAGGTGTTTAAATTTTCCTCTGACCTGATCGCAGCCAAGAAAAGTCAAAAAACAAATTTGCGGTGCAAGAAAATTCGTGTTAAGTGCAGGTTGAGCTATTTTAGGAAAACGCAAAACTAATATTTAGAAAAATAAGTAATATTTGATGGAAAGTAAATTCCTAATAAAATAAGGCTAATGAAGGCTTCGTTATAATATTTAAAAGTCTTATGTTGGTGCCGGGAAATATAAGACACATAAACGTTTATTTTAAAGGGATTCAACAAAATCTCTAAAAAATGACGTTTATTGATATTTTTCTCGATTTCGAACGAAATTAAACAAATTTTTGTAACAAATTATGTTTAGAAATTTAATAAGGATGCTGTTAAACCAGTTGAATAATATAAAAACTTGTAATAATCATACCATGTTGTTCATATGGTGCCTGTATTTATTTTCCTTTTACCTACCTAGAAAGTAAGTGAAATGAAAGCTTGAAGCTGAAGGTTTGTCAGAAATGACATCATTCTTCTTTGAAGCAGAATTTCATAATGAAAAGAAATATTTTATTATAAAGTTTGATTTATTTGACATAATGATAACTGGTAAAAGATATCTCTGTGGTTTAAAACCCAGAAAAATTATTTAAAAATTTATTAATAAAGAAAACATTTTCATAATAGCCGATTCCATGGGGTTATTATGGGCTAGTGTTTAAGTCTATATTACTCAAGCTAAAAAATTTTTTTTAATGAAACTTAAGTTGAACGACTTCCTGTGAAAGATGCAACTTGACTTATCTACTTCAATCATGATTGATGTATTAACAAACGTTTTACAATTTTATCTTTTATTTCAAATAAAGTGTAAAGAATGAGCCAAATCACAATAAACAATAATTTTCTCACAATTCAGAGCAGCAAACATGTGTATTAACCTAAAAAATTTCGTGCAGTAAATTTGCTTGTCTTTATATGTCGTAGGTGATTAGAAAACTTAGAGCTTTTGTTAAAAACCTAGGGGATTAACTAAGCGCAGAAGTTCAGGAAAACCTTCCATTCGGGTACAACCTTTTCTCCAAATCCCAGGTTTGTTAAGGAATTAATAACACTTTCAAGTTATCCCTACTAAAAAAAGTCAGAAAACATCAGAAAAAAATTAGGACTTATGATTATTTTAATCCAATTTTGTTATGTTTCTCTACAAAAATCGTCAGGAAAAGTCAGAATTCGTGAGAAAATGTTCAGAAATTGTCAGAACTTGGGTTCGAAGGACAATTCTTTTATTAGAGTTCCAAGAATAGAATGACATTAAACATCATTCCTTTTTAAATTTCCCAGGTTATTCATTTTGTTTATTTATTTATATTTATGTATGCACATTCTCTTTTTACTTATACTTGATTATGAATACTCATAGACTAAATCCCTCTAAAGGTGAATCTGAAAATTTCGTCCGTTTTGACATATCTCTTTCTCTTTACAAGATACATTATATTTTCCACAATTTTAAACTTTTTAGGAAAATTATTAGGTATCTGAAATCTTTGAATCCCGTAGATTCTTAATTCCTTACTTTTGAATCTGCATATATGGAATATTGCAAAATATATATTTTTAATCATTTTCGGTTGGCCTATCTGCGGTCTTAGCCACTGAACGACCTGATTGTTTGTGAATTAACATATCTTCAGCAACAGTCAGAATCTTTGGGAATGGTCAGGATGTTCAGAAATTGTCAAAAATTCTGATCATTTGTGAAGATTCCTTACTTTTTTAGCAGAGATTCGTCTAAATTCCTAAACCATTTCAGGTATTCAGAAAAATCTCAAGTTTGGGCATAGAATTAGTCTTTTTTGTTTTATAATTTATTCAGAATCGCAAATCAAAATACATTAAACTGATCTAATTTAAAAGATTTATTACGAACGAAGTAAACTTTCAAAAATAAAAGATTGTTACCTATAAGAATAAATGAAAAGATTTATTAAAAGTGGTCAATTCAACCAATTTTATTAAATTGTTTGAACGATTGCGTAAAAATTGATAAATTATTAAACAAAATAGTGACTAATTCAATGCTTATAGTTGAGATTTTATGAAAATGACAAAATTTCTGGACAAAACAAGGATTTAGAGAAAAAGTTGTACGTAAAATTTATGTAGTTAAATCGCTAGGAATTTCTAAATTGTTATGAGAGGTTTGTTCACACCAAATCTCTCAACAAATTCTAGAGTTGTTGGAATTGACTTCAAGTCACCTTCCCTGAGCATAACTACTTTGCGTCTTCCATTATAAAGTGCAAAAACAAAATTTTCGAAGATTATGCCTATGATTTTACCATTTGAATCTGTCGCAGCAATAAAGGTGTTTTTTAGGACTGGCCTTAATTCACCGTCTTTATTTATGTAAAAAACGTCATGGATATTTGTCACTTTAGCATGCTGCATGCGATTGGAACGAGAGGTTTCTCGTTTTATATTTCCACTTGGCATTATGTCATACATATTGGCAAGGTGAGATGGACGTCCAGACGTACTGGGCTCTGCAGCTGTGTTGGTGTGTTCATGCGTTCTTTCCGGTGAACTTAATTCTGTAAAACAAAATATAAAAATAAAGTCTGTTGGCTCTAATATATGCACGTTCATTAGAAAAGGGTCCTTATTGCCGGTTCTATAATTTACGAATTATTCAAAATTTTGAAAATAGCGATTTGCAGGAAAATTTATTTTTACTATTATTATTAATGAATCATATTTTTAAATCCTTGGAAAAGATATTACATAAATGAAATGAAAATGCTGGCAGTATGCATATAGTACAAATAAGATTGGAATACATTTGACAGAGGCTTAACATTTATAATTGATTTTTTCACAGTATACCTTAAAATTATAAAGATTGAAAAGGTCTGACTTAAATGAAAATAAGTGGTATTAATGGCATAACTGTTTTTTAATTTTTATACTTTTACGAAACTTAGATGCCAACATATATAATTTCTCCGTTTTTCTTATCTAAACAAAGAAATCCATGTCACGTTTCAATTTTGTGCATACATGAATTTGAGCTTAATTAAACTACATTACATATAGGTGATTTAAAATGTCTTTATTCATTCATTTTATTCACAGTCAACGATCCTAGGGCTGGTTTGATACAACCTTAATTTTTTTCTTCCCTGGGTAATCTTTTTGTTTCTCAATACGTACTACATTAGGGTAGTCCAAAAATTTTACTTTCGATTTTTGGTGATCGAGCTTCCCTAATTTGTTGTTTTCTGAAAAATGAAAATCCGTAATTTTTCATCTTTTCTTTCAACGTTATTCTATGCCCCCGGGATCTTGAAATTAACATGGATTTTTAAATAGGAAAAGCTCGGTTTTCGAAAAAATGGGAAAAAGGAATACTTATTATAAACTTTTTATGAATTACAGTAGAATCACCTCCTAAGAAATGTTTAAGGAATAATTCTCACCTAATAACTTTTAATTGTGAACCCCCAATTTTATTTTTTGACCCCCCTTTTATTGTGCATGGAAAATGCCCCAAAAAATGCAAAATAGCGGTTTTCTATCAAATTCATGCTAAATACGGTATTTTTTGAAATTTTTTCAACGTGAATAACTTTTAATCGATAAGTGAAGGACTTCCGAGTATTTTTTGTATAATTTCCGATTGTTGAAACAATTATTATTTGTTAACAAAAATTTTCCCCCTGTAAAGCGATTTTATAAACAATTTGTTGACAAAAATAAATTCAATTTCTCTAGGAAGAGTGTAGTCTTTTTTTCTTAAAATTACTTCTCTGTTCTGTTTCATTTACATACTTGACGAAAGATGCAAATTATTTTTAATTTACAAATTCCATTCTGAAAAAAGGAAATACCAAATAATAAGCGACATAGTGTAAGAGATTCGTAAAAACTAGACTTTTCTCCACCTCCTCTGTGAAAAGACGCAAGCAAATGATTATTAATTGTTTAAAAAATTGGTAAACATCATTGAGAAAAAATATTACCCTCAACATCTGTTAATTATGTCATTAATTCCACAAAATAACTTTTCACGTTTTACAGGGGAAGCAATTGTTTGAAAAAATGAAAATTGTTTAAATAATTACCATATGTTCTTGAAATATATATTATTTTCAACATTCATTAATTGTGTCATCAATTCAAGAGAATAATAACGTTTACTATTTTAAGGAGAAAAACTTTATATCATTCATCCCGAAAAATAATAAGTTTTCACGACTTACTGAAGGAAAAAAATTGTTTAAATAAATAATAATTATTTAAACAATGCAAAATTATTTTCCAAATACTTGGAAACTTCTTTTTCCCATTTTTTTGAGAACCGAGCTTTGCCCGTTCAAAACACCACGTTAATTTTAAAAGCCCGGTGGCACGGGTTAACGTCAAAGAAAAGAAAAAAAATTGCGGATTTTCTTTTTCCGGAAAACGAACAAATTCGCGGGGTTGATCATCAAAAATCGAAAGTCGAATTTTTACAGGTATAAATTTGGACTACCCTAGTACTACATTCCACAAATTGTTTGGCGTATTCCAACTTTTTTCTTTCTTTTCCATTCCGCTCTTCTACTGTACCTTCTAGAAATATTCCTACTAGCTCTTCATGCTTAGGCTTGCGCCATATCGGCCTATCAAGTCATTTATTTAAATCTTACTGTACCAATCTGCTAATTTTGACCGACGATTCATACAGAGATACGAACCTTAGACTTATTTATAAAGACTAACCATTGATATTGATTGAAATAACAAAAATAATCATAAAATTCGCATAAAATCGTAATTGCATTTTCTAGAACAAAAATATTTATAATATTTGTAATATATTTATTTCAATATTATATTTACTCAATAATGTATTTACCTCGCGCTACGCGCTCAGTCATTGTATTTTCCCCACATTTGTGCATACACCTTTCAAAATTAAAGGTCAAAGTATCTACAACTGTAATTTGGTGATTGTGAATTCTCTTTTGTTAAAGCACCTTCAACTTTAACGATCACATTCTCATCACGTATCTCGTGCTTCGCACTGGATTTTGTTCAAAATGTGAAGTTTTCTCCATTATGTTCAACACTTTTATGTCAAATATATATTACATTAATTTATGTACCTCGGTCTGGGATCAAACGACACATTTCAAACTCCGTAAAAGGAAAACAGTACTCAAAATTAAGCCACACCGCACGTGTAAAATGCAAAGATCTTTCACTTCGTGGTGCTCGTCTTTGGAACAAACTACCTATAACAATTAGAAATGCACCTTCACTTTGAGTTTAAAACATATATAGCTTGTGTCCTTTTGCCAAAAAGTTAATTTTTACATTCTCATTCTAATGAGAAGGTATTGGTTTTATGTAAAATTTGACATAGTCGGTTTTCATCAAATCTCCACGTTTCGAGACCCCCTGAGCTAGAAAAAACGATTTTTACGAAGGTGTCTGTCTGTCTGTAGTCTGTCTGTCTGTCTGTCTGTCTGTCTGTCTGTCTGTCTGTCTGTC
>CAKNYM010054316.1:49295-62949 GCA_932195095.1 Andricus curvator | reverse complement strand
GTCTGTCTGTCTGTCTGTCTGTCTGTCTGTCTGTCTGTCTGTCTGTCTGTCTGTCTGTAGCCACGATAACTTTCGAAAGAATGATCAGATTTGATTGAGCTTTGGCACACTTTTTTATGGCCCAAAAATAGAGAACGAGTTCGTTAACCAGCTATTTTGGATGAAAATCCAAAAAGTGAGCACATTTTGAAAATTTTTGAGACCACTTTTTTGGAAGATTTGAAAATTCTATGTACGGTTATTAGTAGTACGCAAAATGACGAACAAACTATTCTTATGACTTTTCGTGATAAAAAAAAAATTACTGGAGTTATAGCATTCTCAAAATTCCAAAAAACAAACGAAAATGAACATTTTAAGCCGAAAAACGCACGATATGAAAAAAAGTCAAGAGGAGAAAAACGTTGATTCCTGAACACCCTATAATATTTTCATAACAACTTTTTGAATTTTTCGAAAAATAAAAAATTCAAATTTTGATCGCACAAAAAATTAATGAAAAATCAAAAAAGCCATTTTGCTGTAAAACTATGCAAGATACCAGAAAATATCATCTCACCAAAATTGTGCACCTAAAAAAGATCTACAAATTTCTGATCATTCACTTTTTGATATGACGCGTAGTTTTTGTTTTATTCGAAAAAAACAGCATTAAAAATAGAAAAATCAAATTTTCAGACGAATATTACCAGCTACGAAAAAATGACCGAAACAAAATTTGTTCATCCAAGGAAGAGGTACAAATTTATTGTGACTCATGTTTCGATAGGATGCGTGGTTTTCGTTTTATTCATGAAAATAACATTGACAGTGAAAAAAATCAAATTTTTGAAAAAACAATGCAAGGTACGAAAACATATAAATGAACAAAAATTGTGCATTCAAAAAAGAGTTACACACCCGTAATCAATTTTTGTGGTAAGAATATATTCAAAATGAAAAATTTAACTTTTTTGATGAACGGCACAAGCTAAAATAAAATGTTAACTAATAAAATTTGTCGCCTGAATTATATCATTACTTTTCATTTGAAATCAAATACAAATTTAGTAATTTGTATATGAAGAACATATAATACGAAGCACAAAGTGCGCGCTCAGTGTATTTACCAAATCGCACGCCGTAAGTGCGCTCAAACTTTTTTGTTTCTATCATACGGTTGAAATGATTTTCAAATCAAATATCGAGCGCGAAGCGCGAGTGTCTGGATGAGAATGTGTTCCTTAAGGTCGATAGAACCTTGAGTAAATAAAGTTCCTTTTCAGTCTAAAATAAAAATAAATTTAACAATCAATTAATATGTAGAGGTTTTGATAATTTTATAATATTTGCAAACAAACTTTTTCTTTTCATCGATGTCGAACACGAAGTTCAAAAATCTAGAGGAGCCTAGCGTAAAGCGCGATGCAAATACGCCCGAGCGCGTAGCGCGAGGTGAACACATAATCGAGCGCGAAGCGCGAGATAAATATATGATCGAGCGCGAAGCGCGAGATCCAACAGTCGCGCGCCCTAGGCGCGCTCAAACTTGCGAGCGAAGCGAGCCGCGCGCGAAGCGCGCCATGAGAATGTGCCCGCGAAGCGGGCAGATTTTTTTATTTTCAAAGCAGGAGTATATAAAAACTTTGTAGATTTTTTTTGGTTAGACAACTTTTGTCTTTTCAGTTTTTTTTTTCATCTTTAGTGCCGTTTTTCCAAAAATTTAATTTTTTTTTTAATCTTGTTTTTTACAATTGAAAGAAAATCTACTTGTTCTATCTGAAGATTATTAATAACAAATTTGTAGATCCTTTTTAGGTGAACAACTTTCGTCTCTTAATTTTTTTTCGTACCTTGTGTCGTTTTCCAAAAAATTTAATTTTTTGTCTCTAATGTTATTTTTTACGATTAAAACAAAAACTACGCGTCCTATCCAAAAATTATTCATGACAAATTTGTAGCTCTTTTTTGGATAAGCAACTTTTGTCAGTTCGTTTTTCTTATAGTTTGTGTCGTTTGTCCAAAAATTAGAATATGTATTTTTCAATGTTTTTTTTTACGAATAACACAAAAACCAAGCATCCCATCAAAAAATAATTAAAAAGAAATTTCCAGCTCTTTTTTTTTGGGTGAACATTTTTTGTCTCATTATTTTTTTTCGTAGCTTGTGTCTTTTGTTCACAAATTTTATTTTTTTGTTTCTAATGCTGTTTTTTACAATTTTAAACAAAAACTACGCGTCCCATCAAAAAGTGATTATCAACAAATTTTCGATTTTTCAGAAAAATTCAAAAAGTTGCTAGAACAATCTTGTAGGGTGTTCAAAAATAAATGATTTTCTCTTTTTGACTTTTTTCATATCGTGCGTTGTTTGGCGTAAAATGTTCATTTTCGTTTGTTTTTTTTGAATTTCGTAAATGCTGTAACTGCGTTATTTGTTTTCGATCGAAAAAAGTCATTGAGATGAATTGTTCTTCGTTTTGAATACTATGAACAACAACTGTACACACAATTTTCAAATTCTAAAAAAAAGTAGTCTCAAAAATTTTGAAAATGCTCTTTTTGAATTTTTAACAAAAATGGCTGGCTAACGGAACTGACCTTTATTTCAGGGCAGTAAAAAAGTATATCAAAGGCCAATCCAATCTGTCAATTCTTTCGAAAGTAATCGTGCTCACAGACAGACATACATAAACCCGTGTGGAAAAATTTCGTGGCAGTCTTGAATCATGCTAAAGCCAGTACAGTTTTTCTCAAGTCTGTCTATTCACGCAATACTAGCCTGGTACTACACTGGCGCTTTCTAGTTTTACTACGTGTTTGATTGAAACCTTTCTGCTGTCTAGTCCCATTCTTGGCGCTATCTAGGAGTTCGTTACGAATTTGAATATATAAAGATTATCCAGATTTTAGCTAGTTTCTAGATAGAATCACGGTTTGGACTTAAACAAAAATTACAGAGGTGAATTTAGAAAATAATCATTTTGGAATAAAAGATTTAGGGAATTACAATATACTATTGTACAAATGCTCAAGCAATAATTAATTGTAGACTATCACATATTTAAGATAGTAAGCAATAATTGTTGAAGGTGATAGAAATCTTAATACAAGAACTGCAGTTTCAAGAACGATTTTTTGAAGAATGTTTAAAAACATTTTGTTTCAATTGAATTATATAGTGAGGTTATAATGAATTTATATTGAATTTATAATAATTATAATATGTATAATGCTATGTATAATATTTATGATATTCCAGAAAATCAAATATTATTGATTCCGTAGATGATAATTAAGCCTTACGTATTAATTATTTGAAATAATAAACAATCATTATTTCGTAGCCTAATCGCAAGTAACATCATACAAAATTTATTTTTTCAATGATTTATTCACAAATCAAGCACTTTTAATGTTTAAAAATTGTTTATGTTTTATTGAAATAAATATTAGGATGTAATGAATTGAAATTCATGTCCTACAAAAAAGAAAAAAAATTTAACTTTTAGATGGCCGAGGTGTTAAGGCGACGGGACAAAGTTACAGCAATAGAATAGGAAGTTACATCAGAAGTTCGACACCCGGCGTATGTACAAGAGATTTGCGGAAACTCATTTCTTCATTTTTTTGTGTACAAAAACTTTTTTTATATTTTTAATTAACTGCAAAATCTATATATTGGACTTTTATGACATAAAAAATAATTATATTATTTAATTATTAATTATTTTTTATCAAAATAGCCGATCTGTCTAGAAACTAGTTGATCCGAGCGTTACATCCCAGTCTAGCCACTGGACAGTCAGCCTGTGGCGCGCCAATGTCGACTCAAGGCGGACTGGACAGAAACAGTACAGCGTCACGAAATTTTTCCACACGGGAATACATACATGCATACATACATACATACATACATACATACATACATACAGAAAGCCATACAGTCAGACACATCCGTAAAAACCTGTTTTTTGGGTTGAGGGGGTCTCAAAACGTGGACATTTGACAAAAATGGAGGGGGTCAAATTTTACACAAATCTAATACCTTCTCTGATGAGATTCCGAAAAAATATATTCTATTAAGCATCGTTCCGGAAATCCTACTCAAACATAGCAACTGGCAAGTGGAGAATAAGGAAAAGTAATTTTTCGCGTATTTATCGCTTACTTAATTCATTTTTTCGTGTAAAATAATAATTGTTATCTCTCTTAAGATTATGGTTAAGCTTAACAAAATAAATTACTCTACTGACTTTTAAGAAATTACAGTAAATATTCGCAACGATATAACACGTGGAAGAATAACCCATGGGAAGAATTAATATATCTTCATTTTTAAAGTTTCCTTTTCACGAAAGGGTTTCAATTTGCAGAATTTCGAATTAGAAATAATTATAGGTATACTTTAATCAACCTCCAACTAACAATGCACTTGAAATTGGATATATGTATTAATGTATATTACCAATAGAATGAGGAAGCACCGCCAGGACAAAGAAAAAAACAGCAGAGATGGTCCTCATTTTCTTTAAATGGAGCGAACTGGCTTGTGAACATTTTTTTAAACAATAATTCTACAATATGTATATGCTACTTTAATTATCATCATTGTACAATATATTATTATTTCATGATTTTGTTTTCTCTATTTGAAAACGTAAAGATAGGGGCTCATGTAGGATATACGTACTTATGATTTAGATAAAATAAGGTGTTTTTATTAATCTGCGCAAATACAACTGTAGTGTTGAAAGGCATGCCTAATGATATGTTACGTTATCAGTGTTAGTATGAAGAGTATCATTTCTTCAGAATTTTCATTAATATAAAAAAACAATGTAATAAAGTGATACTAAGTGATATATATGTAGGTATATTGCCAATGCGATGAGGAAACACCGCCAGGGCAAAGAAAAGAGCAGCATTGATAATTCTCATTTTCTTCAAATGGAGCAAACTGTTTTGTGGAGAATTTCTTAAATAATGATTAGACAATATGTACGTGTACTATCTGCACTATAAGAATACAATTTTATGCATCAAATTACACCTACTTCATGACAATGGCACGTAGAAATAAGTGCTGGTACCAAAAAAGAACGGTGACGATAGAACTACTTTCTGCTGCACAAGAAAACAACTTAACCCTAATGACGATCTCAAAAACAGATATCAGCAACTGCCAACGGCTATCAGAGTTCACAGTGATTCGACCGGTCGACGGAAAATGTTAGGTCGAGTAGCAAAGTATTTCTTTTTGTGCCATCGTATGTGGCACTTTGTTCCCGCGGCACTTTTGACCCCGCCCTACCCTACTGTGTAGTATTTTGTGTAGTTTCTGTGTACATTTCTTTGACAGAATGTGTATAAATGTGTCCATGCGTGAAGAAAGGGACCTAATACGGAAAAAATCGATTTTTAGTTTTTTATATGCTCTTACATAATGAAAAATGTTGTTCCTATATCTGAAAAATTTAAATTGTATTTAAAGTGCAAAGTGAGGCCCTCTTATGGAGTTCCTGTGTTGGACCGCCTCTTCAATCGCTCCTCCTGTAAAATGAAGTTACGGTCCCAAATAATTTCGAAAACTTTTAAATTGACTTTTTTAAATAGCTCCAGGACTCAGAAAAAATTGTGTGTGTTATCTAGGGTGACCAGGCGTCCCGGTTTTCCGGGACATGTCCCGGGTTTTGGGTGTTTCGAGAAGCGTCCCGGTTTGTAGTAAAATGTCTCGGTTTTTGTCGAAATACCGAATTAAAAAAAAAAAACATTTTCCTACAGTTCCCTTTTTGCGAAAAATAACAAGTTTCCTTTATTTACAACATAGTAGTTGCCGTCTCCAAAATACTGTTCAGAATTCACGACCGAACGACTTGTATACTAATATGCTTTTCATAAATATAAAAAAAGACGTGAGCAACCACTGCTAAATCAATTTTTCATGAATTCATTTTATTCTTAAAGCAGAGAGAACTCATTTAGACTCTTCTTTGAAATTCGGACTAAATTTTTAAGTTAAAAAGTTGAATGGATTAGAAAACAGACTTTTAAACCCGACAGATTAATTTTTAATTAAATAGTTGAATTTAAATAAAAATAATAATTTTCAATTTAACAGTTGCATCTACAACCAAATAGTTGAGAACTTTCAACAAAATGGTCGCATTTTGACGCAAAAAAATTGAACTTCAACCGAATAGTTAAATTTTAAAGCCAATAAGACGATTTTTTCAAAAGATAGTTAAATTATCAACTTGAAAAGATGAATTCTCAACAACAAAAAAAGATCATTTTCAACGGAAAAAGATGAATATTCAAGCCAAAAGGACGAATTTTCTACAAAAAAGTTGAATTTTCAAACTGAAAACATGAATTTACTACTAAATAGTTGAATCCTCAACAAAAAAAGATTAATTTTCAACCAAGAATATTAATTTCTTCCAAAAAGACAAATTTTCAACAAAATACATGAATCTTCTTGTTTGATACATGAATTTTTCTTGTTGAAAATTCATCATTTAAAATATCAATTTTCAACCAAAATAGTTGAACTTTGGACCAAAAATATAAATTTTTAACAAAATAGTTTAATTTCCTACCAAATTGTTGAATTTTCAAGACAAAAAAAAAACGAATTTTCTATCAAATTTTCGAATTTTCAACCAGAAAATATGAATGTTGAACAAAATTGACATGAAATTTTAAAACAAAAGATAAATTTTCTACCAAGATGATTAATTTTCTATAAAAAAAGACGAATTTTCTATAAAACAGTTGAATTTTCAACCCAAAAATATATTAATACAAAAGATTATTTTCAATCCATAATGAAGAATTTTCTATAAAAAAAAACGAATGTTAAAAAAAAGTTGAATTTGTCACCAAAAAAGATCACTTTTGAACAAAATAATCTAATTTCCAACCAAATGGTTGAATTTTCAAATGAAGGAGAAAAAAAATACACCAAATTTCAAACAAATAGTTGAATTTTTAAGTCAAGAAGATAATTTTTCAATCTAAAGTGGAAGAGTTAAATTTTCAAACAAAAGTAATTGATTTACAACAACAAACAAGATTTTTCAACGAAATAGTCAAATTTCCAACCAATAAGATGAATTTTCAACAAAAATAATGAATCTGCAACCAAAAAAAGGAATTTTGTACAAAGCAGTTCAAATTTGAACCAAAAAAGACGAATTTTCAACCAAAAAAAGATGAATTTTTAACCAAAACGAATAAACTTTCAACCAAAAATAGTTGGATTTTCTTATTGGGGGCTAATAATTAGTTCGAATTTAAGTTTTAAGTTCAATTTTAAATGCTATTAATTAAACATTTTCTCAGAATAAAGTTTTAATAAGAAATTATTCCATGTTTAATGTTCTCAATTAAAATAATACAATTTTTTTAGCTTTGAATTTTAATATAATATATTTCATTGCGATAAAAATTGAAACTAAGTTCAGCGAACTTCTGAAAAAAAAAACGGAAAAATGTCGATTCGTCGCATTTTTCTTCAAAAAGTCGCACGATCCGAGCCCTGTATTTTAAACCAAAGTCAAAACAAACAAAAAAGATTTTGGGAAAATGAGATTCGAAATTGGATCAAGGATTCTAGAATAATTGACCATAATAAATAAATAAAATAATTCAAAAGATATTGGAATGACGTGAGATTTAATGCCATATCGATTTTGCGGCTCTCCCTCACTTTTTTTAAACCATTGGAAGTAATTTAATTTTGAGAAACCCTTGCACGCCTCCTCAGAACCAAGTTTCACTTAAAAGAGTAGGCTCAAGTTTGTACCCTAAAAATTATGTTTTGGGGATGCCTCCTGAGTATTTTTACCGAATATTAAAAAAATCGTTAGGCCCCCTTTTAAAATAACTCGATATTCGTTGTTACATTCTCATTCTAATGAGAAGGTATTGGTTTTATGTAAAATTTGACATAGTCGGTTTTCATCAAATCTCCACGTTTTGAGACCCCCTGAGCCAGAAAAAACGGTTTTTACCAAGGTGTCTGTCTGTCTGTAGTCTGTCTGTCTGTCTGTCTGTCTGTCTGTCTGTCTGTAGCCACGATAACTTTCGAAAAAATGATCAGATTTGATTGAGCTTTGGCACACTTTTTTATGGCCGAAAAATAGAGAACGAGTTCGTTAACCAGCTATTTTGGATGAAAATCCAAAAAGTGAGCACATTTTGAAAATTTTTGAGACCACGTTTTTGGAAGATTTGAAAATTCTATGCACGGTTATTAGTAATACGCAATATGACGAACAAAATATTCTCATGACTTTTTGTGATAAAAAAAAATTACTGGAGTTATAGCATTTTCAAAATTCCAAAAAACAAACGAAAATGAACATTTTAAGCCGAAAAACGCACGATGTGAAAAAAGTCAAGAGGAGAAAAACGTTGATTCCTGAACACCCTTTAATATTTTCATAACAACTTTTTGAATTTTTTGAAAAATAAAAAATTCAAATTTTGATTGCACAAAAAAATAATCAAAAATTCCATTTTGCTGTGAAACTATGCAAGATACGAGAAAAGATCATTCCACCAAAATTGTGCACCCAAAAAAGATCTACAAATTTCTTATCATTCACTTTTTGATATGACGCGTAGTTTTTGTTTTATTCGTAAAAAACAGCATTGAAAATAGAAAAATCAAATGCACAGAACCGAGCGTGGAACGCAAGGTTCAAATGATTTTCAAATCAAATATCGAGCGCGAAGCGCGAGTGTCTGGATGAGAATGTGTTCCTTAAGGTCGATAGAACCTTGAGTAAATGAAGTTCCTTTTCAGTCTAAAATAAAAACAAATTTAACAATCACTTAATATGTAGAGGTTTTGATAATATTTGCAAACAAACTTTTTCTTTTCATCGAAGTCGAACACGAAGTTGAAAAATCTAGAGCAACCGAGCGTAAAGCGCGATGTAGATACGCCCGAGCGCGTAGCGCGAGGTGAATACATAATCGAGCGCGAAGCGCGAGATAAATATATGATCGAGCGCGAAGCGCGAGATCCAACAGTTGCGCGCCGTAGGCGCGCTCAAACTTGCGAGCGAAGTAAAGTTTTCTCTGATAAAAACTTTAAATTTTGCATCTTAAAAAAGTCTCCACGTGATTAATATTGATTGACTTTCGCCTCCCTTTTAGATTTTGAAAAATGTGTAAAAGACATCAGTTTTGGTTAAATTCTACGTTGTTGGTTCATTTTACGTAATACTTCTAAGAAGCAAAAAAAAAGTTCATACATTTCTGAACAACTTAAAAAAAAGAAGAATGTTCTAGCATTAATAGCTCTGAAGTTATGACGTCTGAAAGAGATTTTTCAGTAAAGAAAAACGTTAAATCTTGTTCTTTTTGAATAATATATTGTCCCCCATACATCCCACATGAATGCTGTATAAGAATTAATTAAAGTAGATTGAATTATCTTTAAAACTAAAAAAAAAATTGATTCTGGCTCTTGCAGAACACCAGTTATAGTCTATTATAGCAGGCTTCTTTTTGTGGAACTTTATTAAAGATCGCTTTTTTTATCTAAAACTTATTTTGCATGTATTTCATCACTACTTTTCATTTATTTTCTTTAACGCTTGTGCTTGGAACAGAAAATGATCAGAAGTCAAGATTTAAAAATCATCATTTAGAGAAAATGTATGGATCCTTTATTTTTTCTTTATATATTTCTAATGTATTAATAAATAAATGAGTTTTTGCATGGCATTAGTGAATTAGAAATTCATTGGGTTGTTACACTGAAATAAAACAGTTACAATAATTCAATTATTCAACTTGTAAAAAGAATTGCACAAATAGCAGCCTGCTATAAGAGACTATAACTGGTGTTCTGCAAGAGCTAGAATCAATTTTTTTTTTTTTAGTTTTAAAGATAATTTAATCTGCTTTAGTTCATTTTCATACGACTTTCATGTAGGATGTATAGGGAACAAGATATTATTAAAAAAGAAGAAGATTTAACTGTTTCTTTACTGAAAAATCTCTTTCAGACGTCATAACTTCAGAACAATTAATGCTAGAACATTTTTATTTGTACCAAATTGTTCGGACATTTATATACCTTTTTTTTCGCTCTTTAGAAGTTTTACGTAAAATGAATCAAAAACGTAGAATTTAAACAAAACTGATGTCTTTTACACATTTTTCAAAATCTAAAAGGGAGGGGAAAGTCAATCAATAATGATCACGTAGAAACTTTTTTTTGGACGCGAAATTTAAAGTTTTTATTAGAGAAAACTTTACTTATTATTTATTCCTCTCGAAAAAAATCACATAAATTGATCAAAAAACAACAAATATCGAGTTATTTTAAAAGGGGGCCTAACGATTTTTTTCATATTAGTTAAAAATACTCAGGAGGCTTTCCCAAATCATAATTTCTAGGGTACAAACTTGAGCCTGCTCTTTTAAGTAAAACTTGGTTCTGAGGAGGCGTGCTTGTTTTCTCTCCTTAACGTTTGAGTTCCATTTCTGACATAAACCATTAACATTTCCGACATAAAATTTTTCATTTTGCGATTTATTTCGGGGGGGGGGGGGGGTCGGAAAATATGTGTCCCGGTTTGGTGAAACAGAAATCTGGTCACTCTAGTGTTATCAGAGGTGTTAGTCTGTTGTAGTACGTAATTGACAGTCGACAAAGCATTAAAACTGTGAGAAACGTGCACTTTCATTCGGATGCGGCTTTTATTCGGATTCCTAAAGAGTGCGATTCAGCAAAGCGAAAGGCAAGGACCTCTCTGACACTCGGACAATGCCATGGTGCTGGTTTCTGGTTATGGCGGGTGCACAATGCGCCTATTGTCGGTGACCCGGCATACAACGATGTGTGTCGAAGCTCCTACCTATATATAACGACTGCCCTAACATTGTCATCTCTCACATTGTCCTCTGAACCGATACTACAAGCAATTAGTCTTTCCGAGTCTTTCACTTTTAATTCAAATTAAAATTATCCTACTTACAGAAAAGGCAATATGTAATATTAATAATTTGTTATTTTTTTATAAAATTCGTATACATATAAGTTCAAAACATGTCCGAAGGACATTAGATAAAGGGTTGACAGTACCAAAATAAATTTATTACATAACCAACATTTTCAAGAAAATGTTCTTATTGCAGAAAAAACTATTTTAAATTTCCTTCAAATTACTACTTTAATTTTTAACGTAGTAATAATTTAATAGTCCCTTCATCGTCGATATGTCTTGAAGTTATCATCGATTATTGGAAAAAATAATAATTTTCTTCTTTTTATAGACCACGAAGTAGTATAAGGAGATCCAACTCTATGGGCTATTTCGGAAAATTGTACCCCCATTTTTCCGTGCCCACATCCTATAGCATTTCAGATAACGTATTCTAGCGCCTCTTGCGGAAAACCGTTATAACATAAGGTTTGCCGTTGGTTTTCAAAAGTTTCAAATTTACTCATGAGAGGCGCTACAATACTTAATCTGGTATGCTGTGGGTATGCTATAGGAAGTGGGCACGGAAAAATGGGGGGTATCCTTATATTAGAGTTGGATCTCCTTAGTTATAGACTTTACAGCGAAAAATTGTCTACCACAGTGCGATATCGTCGTACCCCAAAAATTCTTTGACGATTTACTCGGAATTGGCCAACTTTTTTAGATCAAACCTTTTTTCCGCATTCAACAACGCAATATCTCGGGAGTAAGTTTTTTATTTTTTTAATAAACTGAAGACTGAATTTATTAATGCAATCCACAGGGAAGTCCATGTCAATTTTTGGTTAGTGTCACTTTAAGATTGTTAGCTTCTGCATCCATTTCCTCGAAACGGGATACGTTTTTCTAACAAAAATTTCTAACCCTCTACTCAGCAACACTTTAGCTCTGGTGTGGACTTTAGTTTGATCTTTAAATGGCGATTACGATTTCACATAATGTTTTTAGCTCTCCTGAAAATTCAGATTTCCTTGGTTATATAGTTAGTTATCTACCCTTCAAATATTGATGTTGAGAAAAACATGTCAAATATCCCAACTGAGGAATCCCGTTTCCTGAGACAGACCACTTTTCATAACTATAAATAATGCAAAAATTAATATAATAATCCAAAAATTCACACATTTCTAAAACATCCTTGGAGCAATATTTAAATAAAACATAGACATATATCGATAAATTGAGATAAACATTTATGCCTTAATTAGAATAAATGCTAATGGTACAGTTAATTCAGAATGCCAAAATACCATCAAATCATATTTTGCTTTCTTCTGAGGTAAGAACCATGTTTCCAAACATTTCATATGATAGAGTTGAAATTGCATAAAAAAAAGATGGGATTTGTTTAAAATCCATATCAAGATTCCAAATGAACATTTTCTTGAAGCTATAAAATATGTTTTTCTCTTAGTTTATTTCAAATTCAATTTGGATTTTTATGCAAAATATTTTTATAATTCAGCACTTTGTGTGCATAAAATGTTTTTATTCTATGGAATGCATTTAGCAGTATACATCCAAGATTACAATCTAATGTTGAAACTGAAATTGAAGGGAGATTAAATTTCCTAGACATGACTTTAATAAAAACTGATGAAGGCTATATCATCACATATTGGCATAAAAAAGATTTTTTTTAGGAAGAACACTTAGTTTTCTTTCTAATCATTCTAATAAAAACAAAATAGGAGTCGTAAAGAATTTGATTCATAGAGCTCTTAAATTGTCGCATCTAGTTTTTTATGAAAAAAATATAATTATAATATTTTCATTCATTGAAAAACACGTGCATAACAGAATCAATCATATCAAAAGTAAAAATAATTATCAGAACGAAAATACTATTGAAGATTATAACAGATTTAACGCGGTAGTTTTACCTTATTTTGGAAAAACCTTCCAAATTTTGAAATCACTGTTAGAAAAATTAGTTTGATACATAATATATAAAGTTCATTATTTTAATAGATGTGATGTTCATATCCTCTACCATGAGAGAAATAAAAAAGGAAGAGTTTATGGGAATAGTATTTACGAAGTAAGAGGGTAACAAAGCTATTTAATTTAAAAAAGGACCTCTCGAAATATAACAAAGTTTAGGACAGGGTTATAAATTGAATGTATATAAATTGATTCTTTGTTTTCGATATTAAAGTCGTATACAATATGAAAATGAACATTCGCCAAAAAAGGGAAAGTTAGACTAAATAACTTTTTATATCAATTTCTATGTTTCATTTTCAGGTATTATGTGAGTTTAGTTTATGCGAGGTTCTTTTTTGATTTGTGAGCTTTTTAGTGTTTGCTATTGATAAATTTAATTCGCACTATATTGTTTCAACATTAATATACCTTTATAAACACGTATTAAATATGCAACATACATAATAAAACATAAAATAACCGTTAAATAAAAAAATTATGAAATGAGTGTTATAAAATGTAATGTGCAGTAGACTTTTATACGTACACTGTTAAAAAAATCTGATCGAAAATTAATATACATGTGAGTAAAGTCATTTGCACATACCGTACATTAATTTTAATATACCATCATGTTGTAAAATTAATATACACGTATATTAAAGTCGGTAAAACAGAATGCGTGAAAACAACAAGTCCTTTGATACCTTCAGATCTTGTCAAATTTTAAAAACTAA
>CAKNYM010054316.1:0-48895 GCA_932195095.1 Andricus curvator | reverse complement strand
ATTCCGTATACCTAGGTTTTAGATTTAATATACAAATGTATATTAAATGTATATTAAAATTGCAAACATTTTTAACAATGTATTTGACGGATATAATATGTTCGCACAAAAATATGCGGGGCGGCCCATCTTAGCCAACTTTCCCCTACTCTCTACATGCATAAAAAATTACCTCGACGTGGTGAAATTCATTCACAAAATTAACATATGGTTACGATGTCAACATATTGTATCTTCTTTTGTTTTGATACTATAAAATTCAACTGTACTTACTTCACAATTTCCCGCAACAAAAATGACACGTCCGTTTTTCCTGTTCCCTTCTATTTCAGAGATCCGAACGAAAAAAAAGGGGAGCTTCTGATTTGTAGAAATTATTTTTTCGCGTTCAAGATAATCTATTTTCAAACTGTGCTTAGTATAAGAAAGTACGTAATCTTTCGAGACGATTCGTTTCAATTCTCATGCAAAAAAAAAAATTTACGACCAGACAAAATTTTAACATTGTGCCTCCATAGCCACATAATTTTAGGATACATTCTTCTGCTTAATTTTATATGAAGTCAAGTTATTTCGAATTTAAAGAAATGTTTGAAAATATCCCTGATGTTATATTCATAATTTTTATAGATAAATTGCTACATTTAATTTCTGCAACTTTTTTTTAGGTATTTTTTTTTTATAGATATGAAGTAAATTTGAATTAAACTTTAGTTTCATTCAATTTATATCCAACAAAATATTTCATTCTTTAACAAGCTAATTAAAATATTAAAATCTAGACTAACTGACACTCAAGAATGTTATGGAAATGTGAGAAAATTAAATGAGCCTTAAAAAGAACATTTATTTTTTTCTATTTTGATGAAATTATAGGTTAAAAATTGCAAATCAGCGAGGGAGTATCTTTTGCCACTTATGATGACACTTCAGCTCATTTTAAGTCACTTTTCCGTTTTTCCTCATTACGGTTTTACTCTTCTCACATTTGTTGCAAGGCTAATCTCCGACTCCTGAATTTACAGACTCAAATTCAGTATTGAAAAGCATTTTCGATTCAATATTTATAATTTTAAAACGTTTAAGAGATAATAATAATTGTACATTTTTTTACATTCCGAGAATTTTCGGAAAACAGGAATTCGTTTGGATTTGTGCTCGCTTTTTTTCTTTCTCAGATGGAAAGTTTTATAATTCTGAGTTTAGGAAAAATCGAAGATAGTCGGGTAAATAACTAATAAAAGCGTCGAAGAATTTAATGTCTCTTTGAACACACTGACATTACTTTGTCTATATGTATAATAAAAACCGAAGGGTAACAAATTACAAAATATTTGACAATTGCATTTTAAGCTATTAGCTAAGGGTATAAAATCCTTTTGTAATGTAAATGAGTCAAGATATAATGAAACTGTTTAAAAAATACTTAGGTTGCCTCCTGTTTGTAAAAGTTAAAATAACAATATGACATTGGATAAGTCGCCTAAAGCGGCAGGTAATAAATTCGCACCAGGCGGGCAAACTTTTTTGTAACTAAGACGATGAATATTTTAACGGGCGCCCTTCCGGCGGGAGAGAGCAACGCAAAAAGTCTTGCATAATTGGCGGTTAAATTCAAATTTTGAATATTACGAAAACTTTGGTAGCGAGGGAGGATTATAATCTCTTCCCTCGCTCTTTCTTCACAGTTTACGCAATGATCTGAAATCCTTTTCAAGTTAAATTCTTCTTTTCGTATTCGTACGTATTTATCCCTGATTATATAGGTTAATTATTCTTTTTTATTAATCAAAATTTAAGTATTTTCATTAGAATACCAACAATATCTTTTGAAATGTCGTTCACCTTATATATTTTTCTCTCCCTCGCCTAGTGTGCTCTATAAGCACTGCTTATAGATTACAAAGTGGAGCATAAAGTGCGTAGGGTGAGAATTGAAGAGGAAATTTACTAGACACTCGAGAAAACATAAGCAATAAGTTATTAATACTTGTTCTCGTCAAAGGTGGTAAATGTTTTTTTTTCTATGTTTCAAACATAAATACTATATAAGAAGATCATTCTTGTTGTGTCTTAAAAATTAATTAACTCCATCATATCACTAATGAAAATAATTTTGTCATTTATCATTGAAACTATTGAACCTTTTTTATTTTCTCTAGCTCATTTTAAAATGGGGGAAAATAGGTCAAAGTATCTAATTAGAAAATGATTTTGTAGTTTCCAATCTGTAGATTATTACATGTATTTTAATGGAAAAATTCGTCTATTATTTAAATGTTATGCTTCTCAACAAATTTTGGTTAGATTTGTCCAGATGCCTCATATTTTGTAGATCAGACCCACTGAAACAAAATTTCCTTGCTAGAATCTTTAAGGGATGTTAAAACAAGCCTTGAATAAATTCAACCACTTTTCCTGGCGGAAGACGATTTTAAAGTTAGTTTTTACACTAGTAACTTATTCCAAAAATCTACCATGCCTTTATTCTAATAGTTTAATAAAAAAAATCTCCCGTAATTTTGGTTTTTTAGAAGTGTTAGTTTCCTTGATTGAATCTTCAAAAGGATGTTGACTTTTGTTTCAGTGGGTCTGATGTACAAAATTTGAGGCAGCAAGCAAAATCTAACCAAGAAAATGATTCAATTAAACATTTTGACGAAAAGTGATTTTCTGTACATTGGCCACAGAGCGAACCGCAAGTAAATAAACCTAAAAAAAATGTTTAATTAAAAACATTTTTTAAGTGATTTGAGAACAAGAATTTAACAAAATGTTTAAAAGTTCCGAAAAAATAATTGTCTAAATAAAAGGAAAACTCTGTCTTTTATCTATATATTCTCATAGAATAACCGAAAAGTATTCAAGTAGGGGCAATTTAAGACATGTTATTTTTATTCCTTCTAAAATCATAAAGTTGCTATAATAAAATTTTTATATAAGACATCGTTAAATATAATGGGAAGGGAATTTTCGTCTAAGATGGCATTTAGTATGAAAGGATTTTCGGTATTAATATCTCAATTTTCTCCTTTTGTATGGAAGAGGAGGTGATTCGGCGTTTAGCGAAGGAGTGGTAGGTCACACACTCGCCATATTGGCACACACGCCATCTGCGTTTTACGGCCATATTCAGCAATTTTGCATATTGAGGGCCTGTATTTTCTCTCTTTGCACCCCTTTCTGTCTGAAATTTGCTTTCTCATCCACATCCTTTCGCGATCCTCAGATGGCAATCTCAGATGCACTGATATCTTGAAATCTCAATCCTGTCGAATCGCCCTATCCAGTTATCGTTCCGATATCGATGATAGTTTCATAGTTTTCTGTAACATTTTCTTTATCTAAATTACCAGAAGCATTCCACTTATGGATTCTAGACGAAACGCGCAATATGATGATATTTATTTTTACCAATTGATTTTGACTCGCAGATCTACTAATTATCATAAGAGAACGAAATAATAAAAAGCCCTATGAAACGGCTAATACCTATTTTTATATTAAGCTTATAGTACCTTTTTATTGAAAACTTAAGAAGGAGAAAAATATTTTTTCCATTGGAACATTCGAAACTTCAAATACATGGTAGTCGATTTTTGACAAATTATCTTTAATTTCTTTTACTTCATTTTTTCATTTTGTAGGATCAGATATTATTAGGAAATATTCCTCAAAAAGCAATGTGCAAGAAAATAATGAAAGCATAGTGGGAAAAGTCTAAGGAATGAGAAATATATGCATAGTAGAGTGTTCCAAAAAGCCTTTTTTGAAGTAAATTTATTTTAAAGTTTTCTGATTTTTTTCAAAAATTAAGACAAATAACGATATTTGACCCCTGGGAAAATCCGATTAAATGATTCTAAGTGCTGACTCAAAAATGTTCAATTAGAGATATCTACTAGAATTATAAGAAAAATATCTATAATATTTTTTTGTTGAGATTATGATATTTATAGGTAATTGAAAATATAAGTT
The DNA here is from genome assembly GCA_932195095.1 of Andricus curvator. Classification (NCBI taxonomy): domain Eukaryota; kingdom Metazoa; phylum Arthropoda; class Insecta; order Hymenoptera; family Cynipidae; genus Andricus; species Andricus curvator. The sequence continues at coordinate 44,917 of CAKNYM010054316.1, read as the reverse complement.
TGTTCTGGTAATTTTTACAGATTTCCCTTCAGCATACTTTTTTCAGCATAATATTTCAATCAGAATATTTTCCTCGTTTGCTGTTGGATTGAAAATAAAAAGAATTAAAATGTCAACATATTCTTAAGGTAACAAAAATTATCCCAGTAAATTAGCATTCCAATTTTGGTGAATCTAGATGCAGCCTTTTTTATATTTCGCTAAATAATAAAAAAATGTCTTAACTATATATTTCAGTTTTAATGCATACTCAACAAGTTTTCTTTAAATTTCATATCAATCAATGAGACCGATCTCTAATTATTATCTTTAGTACAAATTCAAAAACGTGCTTGTCTTATAACGCCAAAAGCTGATTTTCATCTAAAAGGCGTATCTAATCTAAAAATGTGTGAATATAAAATATTTTTTAGATTTATATCTACAACTTTTATTGCCATTTCATTATCGCAGAGAGTATACTGAGGAGTAAACGAATATTTCTCTATCGTTAACAGCCATACCACGCTCAAAAAACCAGTTCTCGTCAGATCACTGAAGTTAAGCAGCGTTGGGCGCGGTTAGCACTTGGATGGGTGACCATTCGAGAAAACTCAGTGCTGTTGGCACATCGTGGGTGTGGTGAGCCCACACTTGTAGTTATTTTACTACAAGTTATCAACCTAGAAACACTACCCGAATCGGGTAGTGTCACGCCTACCCCGAACGGGAAATGGCTTAATGGTTAGAACATTACCAGTGAAATATGCCATTACTGTATCAAAAGTGAGTAAATCCATTTCCATTGTTTTAATAACTTCAAGCCAGTAACAAATAAAACACGTTTTTACCTTTCAATTATTCATCAGCCCGGATATTATATAATGGCCAATTTTTAATTTAATTTTGATCAATGGATTTCAAGCTACAATATAACTTTAAATATTGAGAAATTAACTAAATTGGATTTATGACGTTTTGTTCGTCTAATCCTCAACTGTGACAACAGTCAAGAAAATGTTTTATAAATTTTGTCATAAAGTACATAGTATATGTTCTTTTAGATTATGAAACGCTGAAGCCAGTCGTTGCAAATTAATATTTCTTTCTTATTCAAAATTTGTGACTCGTCTGACTGAAATATCCGTATCTACTTGTAGGTAGATATGGAGTCGTCGCTTAGACTCCTCTTAAATTTTGATATGTATAATTAACATTTTTCTTTTCTAATTTTAAATTTTGTTTAATTGAAATAAATTTGGCACTACTGAGGCTAGACAGATAATAATTTCAAGTATTACTATTTTCTCTCGCACAATTTTTAATTGACGTGTGTAATTATTATTAAAACAACACTTTTGTATTAATTTTGTATTTATTATTGTTGAAGATTGTAAGTATTGTTTTTAATTGGATGTTTTTTGTTGAAAATGAACGATTTCCGGTGAACAATGTTAACATATCATACAATTGTTCCAAATTTTTAAATCTTTTTTAAAATCTATTCCGATTTCCAGTGAAAAATTCTAGCATAACAAACAAATTTTCAAAACTTTTTTTATTTTCTTTAAAATCGAATTATTTTTCATCAAGGTATCAATTTCCAGTATAAAAATATAATGTGGAAAATAATGATAATAATCTGAAAAAACATCATTTTTTTATAGTACAAGTAAAAATACAAATTTTCGAAAAAAGTCACTAACGTTGAATTACCGAAATTGTTCCAAATTTTTAATCTTGTTTGAAATTTAATTATTTAAAAAAAGCGATTTCCGGTGAAAAACGGCTATCCCAGCGGAGCTAGAGATCAATTTTTTCACAATTTAGAAATAAAAATCAATATTCTGAAAAAGATTGATTTTAGACCAGTAGACAAAAAACAATTACCATCGAATTATTAAATACATTTTATCAGGTCTAAGCTATAACATCAAAAAATATCAAACAATCCAAAATCGTTCAAGCTTGTAAATTTTATTATTTTGAATAAAAACCATTGGATTCAAATCTATAATTTTTTGTTTAAAAATATCAATTGCAGGTGAAACATGCCAAAGTAACCTAAATTGTTGAAAAATCATTTGTACATATTCTTTGCAATTTAATAATTTTTCATTAAAAATACCAATAATTTCTGACTAAAAACACTAACATAACAACATAAAACGGACAATTACTCAGAATTAATCATCTTTTTCGAAATCTAATGATTTTATTATACCCTGAAACTGTTTAAGAATTACAAATCTTGTTCGAACTATAATGATTTTGGGCTTAAAATACTAATTTTTTCTGTGAAACGTTAACGTAACCTAATATTCTTCAAAAATTATGAAACATTAAAATCTAATGATTTTTCTTTTAAAATTTAAGTTTCCGGTAAGAGACGCTAACAAAACCGCAAAATTAATTTATCGAAAAGAATTTCATGTTTGCATTCTAATTATTTTCCATTAAAAATACCTGTTTTCAGTGTAACATGCTAACATAATCAAAAATGGTTGAAAATTTGGAATCATTATGATGATTTATGATTAAAAATGCTAATTTCCGTTGAAAAAAACGAACACAGCCTACAATTTTTAGAACTTTCAAGTCTTCTTCATAAGTTAATGATTTTATACTTGATTTTTTTAAATACTAATTTTCAGCGACAGACATTAGCATAAATCATGTATAATATTTTGAATAATTTTGTAGATAATTTGAAAGTGAGCATTAAAAAGCATAACAAATGTTTATCAATTCGCCTAATGTTGTCTATGATTTTTGTTATTAAAAGAGATTATTTGTAGATTTAATTTTCTTAATTTTAAATTCAAGATATAAAACAAAATCAAGTAATGAAAAGCCAATCAGGTTTTCAACAACAATGATTGCGAGATTTTCAAAACGACGTACGCCTTTATAGTTAAACGTTTAATGTTTCGTCCCATATAAAATTTCGAATGAATCGGTTAGTATCCTGGAATTGTGTGAAACCGAAATAAGTTGAAAAACTGTATTAATTGCAGGGCATTGAAAAATCATAAATTTCACTTGTTCAATAATCTATATAATATGTCCAAGTTTTAGAAATTTTGATGTTTTTACATTCTCATCCTATAATGAGGTGTTAGATTTGTGTAAAATTTCAACCCCCATTTTTGTTAAATGTCCACGTTTTGAGACCCCCTAAACCCAAAAAACAGGGTTTTACAAAATGTCTGTCTGTTAGTCTGTAGATTTTTAGTTTGTTAGCACGATAATTTTAAAAGGAATTAACATATTGGATTGGGCTTTGGTATACTCTTTAAGTGTCCTCAAATGTGGGTTAAGTTTGTTAGCCAGCGAGTTTGGAAAAATATTCAAAAAATGAGCACATTTTGAAAATTTTTGAGAACACATTTTTCAATATTTAAAAATTCTATGGACGGATAATCAAACTCAAAAAGGTGAACAAAATATTTTCATGACTTTTTGTGATAGAAGAAAAATTACCAGAGTTATAGCATTTACAAAATTCCAAAAAACAAACGAAAATGAACATTTTATGCCAAACAACGCACGATATAAAAAAAAAGTCATGAGAAGAAAAATGTTTCTTTTTAAACACCCTATAATATTGTTATGAGACTTTTTTATATTTTTTTGAAAAATCGAAAATTTAAATTTTTATCACACAAAAAAATAATGAAAAATCAAAAATTCCATTTTGCAGTCAAACTATACCAGATACGAAAAAAGATGATGCGACAAAAATTGTGCACTTAAAAAATATCTACATGTTTGTCATTTGTTCATCTAAGAAAGAGCTACAAATTTGTTATTGATCATGCTTTGATAGGATGCGTAGTTTTTGTTTTATTCGTGAAAATAACATATAAAATAAAAAAATAATTTTTTTTTGGAAAAACGATGCAAGGTATGAAAACAGATGAATGAACAAAAATTGTGCATTCAAAAAAGATTTACAAATTTTTAATCAATTTTTGTCATAAGAATACATTCAAAATGAAAAAAATTAACTTTTTGGAAAAACGGCACAAGCCCTTGATACACACCATACTTTTTGTCCTGCCCCTTTTGAAAACAAGCATGTTAAGAAGATAGAGGATGTTTGGTGTACTTGACAAGTTTATATTATAAGTGAAAGAAAGAAATAGCGTACTTTGAAGAAGGGAGACTGTGGGGTCCAGCGATACAATTTTTTAAAAGATAAAGATAATTTCCTTTATATTCTCACTTCCGTGATGCAGTGTATGTGTAGCGGGCGTAAAGTTTTATGTAGGGGGCGTAAAGTTTTATGTAGCGGATGTAAAGTGTTATTTAGCGGGCGTAAAGTGTTTTTTAGCGGGCGTAAAGTTTCATGTTGGCCCGGCGGCGGAGTGCGCATGTGCGAACGTTACTGGGCTGGAAGCGGCCACATTACGCCTGCCTCACGTGCATGCAATGGCGCGTTATCAAGGGGGGTCGGACAAAAAATAACATTTTAACTAATAAAATTTGTCGCCTACATTATATCATTATTCTTCATTTGAAATCAAATACAAATTTAGTAATTTGTATATAAAGAACATACCGGGTGTTCAAAAAGTCCCGGGACGGCTGAATATTTCCTCAGGTAAGATATTTTTCAAGGCGGTCAAGGTCATTCTTGAAGGAACTTTCAACAAGGAATTCAATGGTGACCTTTATTTTGTTCTTGACCATGACCTTCAGGGTCATTTCAAGGTCAAATTGATTTTTTTAAATGGGAACCTCTATTTTTGACCCCGGGAACTGAGAGAGCGGAAAATTTTACGTCCAGATATGACCTTGAGTAATCCGCAATTTGACCTGGGAAGGTCATGGCAAGGTCAAACAACGTACAGCAGGATGACTCGACCAGCATGCATTTATGAAGACAATATTCAACGCAAGAGTTGTAGCATTTTATACTTCCGATCGATTGGTGACTTTGACCTTGTCTATGACCAGAACCTTCACCACGACATTTTCTTCAAAAATGCATGCCAGTCGAGTCATCCTGCTGCACGTTGTTTGACCTTGCCCTGACCTATCCAGGTCAAATTTTCGATTTGTCAAGGTCATATCTGGACGTAAAATTTTCCGCTCTCTCAGTTCCCGGGGTCAAATATAGAGGTTCCCATTTAAAAAATCAATTCGACCTTGAAATGACCGTGAAGGTCATGGTCAAGATCAAAATAAAGGTCACCATTGAATTCCTTGTTGAAAGTTCCTTCAAGAATGACCTTAACCGCCCTGAAAAATATCTTACCTAAGGAAATATTCAGCCGTCCCGGGACTTTTTGGACACCCTGTATAACACGAAACACAAAATGCGTGATCAATGTATTTCGGAGCGCGAAGCGCGACGACCAAATCGCGCGCCGTAAGTGCGCTCAAACTTTTGTTTTTCTATCATACGATGAACAGAACGCAAAGTTCAAATGATTTTCAAATCAAAAATCGAGCGCGAAGCACGAGTGTCTGGATAAGAATGTGTTCCTTAAGGTCGATAGAACCTTAAGTAAATAAAGTTCCTTTTCAGTCCAAAATAAAAAAAAATAAAAAAAATCACTTCATATGTAAAGGTTTTGATAATTTCATAATATTTGCAAATAAACTTTTTCTTTTCATCGAAGTCGAAAACGAAGTTCAAAAATCTAGAGGAACCGAGCGTAAAGCGCGATGTAAATACGTCCGAGCGCATAGCGCGAGATCCACCAGCCGCGCGCCCTAGGTAGGGATGGGGAGTGACCGAAGTTGACGCCGACCGACACTGTCATCTGACCGATTTCATGAAATTTCATGGTAATCGGTGAAATCATTGAAATCGTTGAAATCATCTCATATAATCGTTATTGCAATGCTTTATATTAAAAAATGGATACTTAAATATAGCAGATATGATTTGTATACGGTTGTCAGGCCGCAAATGTGAAAATTAGGGGAGATAACTTAGAAATAAGTGATATTTTGTAAATCCCAACCTAAATATTCGATTCTCATCTGGCCTATAATCCGTGGGATAAAAAAAAAAGATTTTTGACGTTTTTATATTTTCAAATATCGACAATAAAACTTGTCATTTGTAACATTTTAGGTGTGCATACGCAAGGGTGGTTTTTAGGGGTCTTGCCGAAAATTCTCATCCCCTCTATAATTCGCGGGATAAAAAAAGAGGATTTTTGACGTTCTTAAATTTTCAAATATCGATAATCAAACTTGTATTAGGCAGATTTCAGTGATGGATGTTGTGTAAGGGTAGTTAACCCCTTAAAAAAATTTTATGCGACAATTCTTCCCGACAAAATATTATTTTTTGTCCTTCTATCTGATTTAAGCGAAAAAAAATCGAAAAATAATTTTTTTAATTTCGTTCATATGAACGTTCGTAACTTCAAGTACATGCCGTCTATGCAAAAAAGTGTGAGAAGGCGGAAAAGTATGAATCGGTGGTGCACGGAATCAACGTTAATGCAATAAATAAGTGTTAACTATATAAATGAAGTAACAAATGTACAAAAATTATAGAGAGAATGTGCCCGCCAAGCGTTCAGATTTTTTAGTTTGAGTTTATTTAGGAAAATAATTAATTTCTGCGGAGTTCATAACTTTGATATAAATTTAAAAAGTCTTGCCGATTATTATAGGTATAAATTTTTCTGAAATGTTGAAAATTTTGAAGCGTTTAAAATACTTATAACTGAAAAATTATTGGGAAAACTTGTGGATCCTAAAGATTCCGTGTCGTGTTCTAACGGTTACCTTTTTTTGCAGATGCATTTAACATTTTCAACATAAAATTTTTCAGATCACCCAGAAATACTTATGATAAATTGTCGAGCTTCTAAAATTTATTTTTAAAATATGATTTTCTCAAATATACAAAACGAAAATTCATAAAAATTGACAAAGTAATTCGTTTGGGAAGACATTTTTTTGTTATAAAACCCTTAAAATTGAACAAGACATATTTCGACCTCTAAAAATTACTATTAAAATGTTTTGTCCCGAACCTTTTCATTGCTTCTAAAAGTTATAAGAATTTAGGAGACTTGGCCTAGAATATGGTAAAATATTACATTTTTGGAAGTTTTTCTCATAAAGGGGAAACCAGTAAGAGGTGGATTTCAATACGAGGTGGAAGTCAGTACAATTTGAATAATGGGCAAAAGTGACTAGGTTTTAAAGCAAAAGTTCTGCATAATCTTTTTAAGAATCAAATTTCTTTTAATATTCTTTTACTGGTTACTTCGATGCATCAAACTCTTGACTTTAAAACTGCCAAATGTTTAATTTCCTTATTTCCATCGAAAATATATTTTACGTGTTTTTATTAGAAGTGTTGGTAAGTGATGAATAAATTCTTGACAAGTTAGGCCAGATTAGGCTGTATTTTTCAGACTTTTTATTTTAAACTATTTTATTTATATTATGTGCAATCATGAAGATGGGTTTCCCTACGACAATAGTTTAGATATATTAATCGATAATGGCGCCATGTACTTTTAATAATTGGCATTACGAAAAAACTATTCTCAAAATTAATCAATAGGTTACAATTTCCTGACGAATCTATTTCTGAGACGAATTTTGGGTTCATTTTCCTTTGTTTACAAACAATAAGAAAGTCACTATAACAACCAAAACAGAAACCAAGAGTCCTAAAGTTTTCAATCTTTCTTTTTTTAACAACATAATAGAATGACGCCTCCATACAGTTATAAACACTGGTTTCCGAACAATAATAGTTTCAAGATGGTTTCGAGATATTAATCGAAAATTGCGCAATGGTAAATAATTGGACGAAATAAACACGGGGTTCCCGACAATAATAGTTTCGAGATAGTTTCGAGATATTAACCGAAAGTGGCGCCATGGGCTTTTTAATAATTGGATCAGTTAAGAAATATGAAAATTTAAAGATAAAGATCGATAATTATCGATGAGATGAATTTCGCTCAAATAATTCATAAAATTTTGAATATAAACGAAATTCATATTAGCATAAAGATATTTCAAACATAAGGATTAACATTGATTAACGGTTCATAGAAAGAGAGCGAGATGAATTTTTTTCAACGAAGGGCTACTTAGGTAGAGTGTAGTAGATGAAAGGTTAAGGAGAAGGTCAATTGAAGAATAAACCGAGCGTCGAGTTCAGATTTCACTTTCTCACTGATTTCAACCACTTCAACTTCATTCAAGTACAGGTACTCCCGGTCTACAAAAGAGATAATCAAGGACGTCTAATAATAACCACGCAGTATTTTTAATCCATTTTTATTTACTGCGACATCCAATCATCTGTAATAATTCACTCATTTGGTAATAATTTGGAAATTAATTTGGAAATTTGGTTGCGCGTTAAAATTAATCTCATTGGTAATAAGATAGACAGTGACCTTACAGAAAAGGTTTCAATAAATCCAGTTTTACAATTTTACTTTCGATAAGCTTCTTTAATATAAACGCAGAGACTACATTTCTGCATTCAAGAATTGGTCATTCATTGATTTGATGCAATCCATTTTTCATTTTATCCACTTGAATATTCCGTTTTTATTTCTCTAGACGAATATAAATGTTGACCACATGAATCGTAAAATCCTGAAACGTCATAAATCTGCCCTTTGGGAATAATTACAAAAAAATTGTAGTCGTTTGCGAATGCGAATTCCGTAATTTATATGAGTCAACAAATACTATAAATTATACATAATTGTAATATAAATATCGGTGTTTCAGAGTGTTTTGTTGGAACGTTGGTATTTGTATAATTTGCAGGAATTCTGATCTATAATTCTCGAGCAGGAAAAAAGTGTTCCATGCGTGGAACACTTTTGACCATGAAGATATACGTTTTTAAATTATTGTATCTTAAATAAGGCGTCGTCACATTTGAGCAAAGAAAATTAATCTATTTACTTTTGCGATCTAATTTACTTACACAAATATTTAAGTCGAATGTGATGAAGAGCTTAACCGCGTAAATCTTCTCAGTTGGTCAATAAACTTTTGCCTACCTTGAAAATATGATTAAATAGAAATAAGTATGTTATAATTACAAGACCAGGGATAAAATTATTTTGATTAGAATGTCTCATTTCACCATTTTATGTACACGATATGGCATGGCACAAAACAAAAAGTGTTCTTATTAAGGCGTAAATAACTTTAGCTTTCTATGTACAACGTTGCATTTGAATATTTAAGAATACAGTCATCTCAAAACTTCAAAACATTTCCAAATTGTAGGTCTTAACAACTTAAAAAAGCCTTTATCTTTGTGAGTTAACTATTTTGAGAATCCATAAATATACAATTAACATTCTCTTAACGGTTTTTGCAATATTAATATAGGAGTCGTTCAAAAATTACGTCACACTGCCGGGTGGTGAGGGGAAGTGAAAGATTTTGAGACCAATTGTGACGTAGGAGGAGGGGATAACGCAGAATGTGACATCACACATGAACAATGTAAATGTGAATAACAATTTTTCGTACTGTTTGGAAACCTGAAAATTAGTGATTTTATTTTACAAGTAAAGCATCTAAATACAGACTTCACTCTCTTTTCACTATTCCAAAAAAGTGACAAGTGAATTTCCCCTCTTTCGTTTTTGTAAAAAATTCAACTTTTTCCTCTGTCTTCAAGAAACTTCCCATTTTTCTCGTTTTTTCGCCTAAGTTCATACTGAATTGATAGAACCTAATAAGAAAATCCAACTATTTTTTGTTTAAATTTAATTATTTTTAATTGAAAAATTTGATATTATATTTTTGGTTCAGAATTCACCTCTTTGGTTATATATTTAACTATTTTGTTGAACATTCAACAATTTTGTTTTAAAATGATCCTTTTGGATCGAAAATTCAACTATTTTGTTGAAAGTTCCTCTATTAGCTTTAAAAAGATTTTGGTATCAATTTAATCTTTTTTGGACAAAAGGGCAGTTTTTCAGTTCAAAATTAATATACTTTGGTTGAGGATTGAACTATTTTATGAGAAATTTGTCTTTTCGGATCAATTCAACTATTCTTAATTAAAAATTAAAATCTTTTTTTCGACGAAATATCACCTATTACATTTTTTAGTAAGAATTCATCTTTTTGGTTCAAAATTTAACTACTTAGTTAAAAGTTAAACTAATTTATTGAAGATTAAATTTTTTCATTGTAGATTCATCATTTTAGTTGAAATTCCAACTCTTTCTTTAAAAATGTAACTATGTTATCAAAAGTTTGTCTTTTTTGGTTGAATTCAATTGTTTTTTAGGGAAAATTAACATCTGTTTTGTTTGAAGTATCAACTATTACATTTATCGTTGAGAAGTCTTTTTTTTTTTGTTAAAAATTTTATTATTTGGTTGAAAAGTTATTCATTTGGTTAAACATTCTACAATTTTGTTGAAGTCATCTTTTTTTATTGCAACTTCAGCTGTTTATATTTGTTGAAAACTCATCTTTTTTGGCTTAAAAATTCAACTATTTTAATATAAAATACAACTATTTGGCTGAAAATGAACTTTTTACCTTGAAAATCCAAGTTGAAGATTCATATTTCTTGGTTGAACATTCAACTAATTGATTCAAAGTTGAACTATTCTGTTAAAAATTCGTTTTTTGTTTGAAAATTTAACTATTTGGTTGAAAATTTCTTTTTTTTTGTTAAAAATAAATTTGTGAAACTAAAAATTTAACTATTCAATTATTGGTCAAAAATTGATGGTTTTCATTTGGATGTACTATAATTTGTTTATAAATTTATATATTTTATTACCAATTCGTCTTTTTTTGGTGAAAAATTAATCTTCTTGTTTGCCAATTTCACAACTTAATTGAAAGTTTTGGACAACTTTGTTGAAAATTCATTTCAGTAGTTGAAAACGTATCTTTTTGGTAATTCAACTATTCCATTTATTGGTTGAAAATTTGTTGTTTTTAGTTTAAAATTCAACTATTTGGGTAATTAAATTTTTGCTTAAAAATTCATATTTTCGGGTTGAAAATTCAACTGTTTTCTAGAGAATTCTCCTTTTTTGTTTGAAGATTCAATTATTTTGTTAAAAGATCATCTTTTTATTCGAAAACTCAGCTGCTTTGTTAAAAATTCGTCTATTTGGACTGAAAATTAATCTTTTGTGTATTAAAAATTCATCTTCTTTGGTAGAAAAATTCTTGTTTATAAATGCAAGTGTAAACTGTAGTAAACTGGGGGGTGGGGGGGGGGGGGGGTTCAAGACGAAGAAGGGGATGGGTAGAAAAAGTTTTAAAAGTAGCCTGATTTTATTTTTGAACGGGACCACGAAAAAAAATTTCTCGCAGAAGAAACAGTTTCCGAGGTTGAAAAATTTAAACACAAAAAAAATGCAATTTTCGATACACACTAATATACACCAAATTCGAAATTTATTCCTCCCTCGGTTCTGATTTAACATTTTAGTGTTTCGCTATTACTGAGTGATGCCTATTTATTTGTATGTTTGTATTTATTTATATTTTGTGAGGGGAATACAAAAATTAATTTATAATCTCGAAACTAAGACCGCAGAACTCACATCCAAAACTTGTTGAAACAAAAAGCTCACTGTCGCCGAGTTTATTACTGGTTCCTGGGGGTTATCGTATATTTATGAAATGTCATGACACACGACGGAAGGCAACCGGAAAGTTGTAGACTAGGTTTCGCGTTCAGTACCATAGAAAGATGTGTTAGCTCTCGTGAAAAGTGGGAAGCAGAAAGACAGAGGGAAGGAGATAAATGAGAACTGCTGGCTAGGGGATTATCGTCTGGCGCACGACATCTACAATAGCAAAAAAATAAGAAAAGAACAAAACAAATTGATCAAAGCAGATTAATTTTTTATGACCGATTAAGTCAAGTGAAACATTATATAAGTGAAATCTACAATCGCAATTCAAAAATACGTGTAATACAATAATTAACAATATTACAAGAATCTTCTGTTGGTTTCTTTGTGATTGATATTCGAGGTAATGTATGGCCACCGAGTCAAAAAAAACGTGAATATTTTTCCGGAAGATAAGTCTGTTTAATCGAATTCTTCATCAATTTTTCAGGAATTTTCAATTCATGAATTGTTTTTCGAGATTTCTTCCTTTTTGTGGAGAAAAAATCGATTTTTTAGTAATTGCATACACCTACAACCTACAGTGTTCAACCGATTGGTACATAAATTTCAAAATATGTCAATTGAATGAAAGTCTTCATCTATTTTCCAGGAATTTGGCATTCATGTATTAGTTTCTGAGAGTAAGTACTTTTATGAAGAAAAATCGCATTTTTGGTAATCAGTCACACTTGCAGTCTGTACACTAAACCAATTAGTACTTAAATTTCAAGATAAGTTTGTTTGATGGAATTTTTTGTCCGTTTTTCAGGATTTTTTTATTTATGGATTATTTATCGAGAGTTAGTAATTTTATGGAAAAAATTGAATTTTTAGTATTTAGTCACAGTTGCAGCCTACACTATTCAACCGATTGATACAAAAATTTTAAGATAAGTCTCTATACCAATAGCAATTATATCGGAATCTCCATGCTAAACTCTCCAATCGAGGATTAAGAGTCTAAACTCTTCAATCTTGTTTTATGTTGGCACCTAACCCCGCTACACGTACGTGGCGCTACGGGCCAGCACAAAACGAGATTAGAGAGTTTAGACTGCTAACCCCAGACTGAACAGTGTCGCATGGAGGTACCGATTTGCATTATATTATGTTGATTATCAAACATTTCTAATACCTTGAAATAAGTGTTTGATTCAGGAAAATTTTTTATTAAAACGAAGTGAAATCTCACCGAAAACATATACAACGAAAAAATGCCGCCACGTTAAAAGTAATCAGTACAGTAAACATAGTCTGTGAAGTTAAAGTTTGACAAGTAATTCTAAAAGATATCTTTAATTTGTTAATAGAATTTTTTAAATTACAGAAGCTTTGAGAATATTTTAAAAGGGAAAAAAGAAAATATTGGTTAGTTCTTTTTTTTATAATAACTAGAAAACAAGCACAATCGCTTAGCGCACGATTATATTTTTTATCTCGCGCAATTTTTAAATTAAAACATAAAATTATTATTGATGCAAAATGTTTGAAATCATCGATTTCCGGTGAAAAATATCAACATAACTTAAAATTGTTCAAGAATTGTAAATCTTCTTTGAATTCTATACCCATTTTCGGTGAAAGACGCGAGATTAACTATTAAAGTTCTTCCAAAGATTTATTTCTTTTTTGAAATTCAATTATGATTTTTATTAAAAGTAGCGATTTCTGGTATGAAACGCCAATAAAATCAAATAATAAACCAAATATATCACTGAAGAATAATGATAATCTGAAAAATCTTACGATTTTTCAAATTACAAATATAAATTTTCGACGAAAAACACTAACATAACAAAAATTGTTCTAATTGCAAATCTTCTATAAAATTATATGATTTTTATTTTAAAACCCCAATCTGCGTTGAAAAATGTTAACGTAACAATTGTATGCAAACTTCTTTGACATATAATTTTTTTATTTAAAATACCAATTTTCGACACCAAAAATTGAGCGTAATCCAAAATTGCTCAAAGATTCTAAATTTAGTTGAAATTTTAATAATTTTCATTTGAAAATGCCAATTTTCTTTGCAAAATGCCAACGCAGACTAAAAATTGTTGAGAAATTATTAATCTTCTTTGTAATGCAATGATTTTCTAATAAAAACGTTAATTTTTGACAAATACTGCTAACAAAATCTGAAATTGTTAAAAGATTTCAAATCTTGTTGAAATGTTCAAATCCTAATGAGTTTTTGTTTAAAGGTGCCAATTTTGGATATAATATTCCAACGTGAACTAAAATTGTTTAAAAATTATGATCGACAATCCGAGATTGTTTCAGCTTGTGAATTTGATTATGTAAAAAACATCATTGAATTGAAATATTATGATTCTTTGTTTAAAAATACAAATTTTAGGTGAAACACACTAACATAACCAAGAGTTGTTACAAAATTGTAAATGTTCTTTGGAATGTAATAATTTTCTATTGAAAATACTGAATAATTTCGACAAAGAACGTTAATATAACATAACAAAAAATTGTTCAGAATCGTAAATCTTCTTCGAAATCTAATGAATTTGGTTGAAGTAACCGATTTCCCGTAAGAGATGTTATTACATATAACCTTAAACTGCTCAAAAATTTTAAATCTTGTTCAAATTTTTATGCTTTTCATTTTAAAATAGCAATTTTTAGTGTAAAACGATAACTCAACTTAAAATGTTGAAAATTGAAAATCCTGATGATTACTTTTGTTTCTGAATGCTAGTTTCCACTGAAAAATAATGTCACACAACCTTACATTTTTAGAAATTTAGAGGCTTATTCGCAAATTTACAATTTTATATTGAATTCTCTTCAAAAAATACTAATTTCCGACGAAAAGCAATAACATAAAACATCCATAATATTTATAATAATTTTTATTAGATAATTGAATCTTGAAAGAGTTTTAAAAAGCAAAATTTTCCAATTTATATATAAAAAACTTCAAGTAAGGAAAAGCCAATCAGTTTTTCAACAGCAATGATCAACAATACAATTTTTTGAAAATAAAAAACGTCTTCACACTAAAATATTTGATTTTTGTTCCCTTATAAAATTTGGAATGAAGCGATTATGCAGTTTATGTAGGCGGCCGTTCAAAAAATACGTAACACCATTGGCGGGGAGGTCATATCGAGCGTTACGCCAATATTCAACTTACACACACTTATGATAAAAAAGCATCACGTAGGCCTTTGTGGACAAGAGAATTTTTTTCTGACAATCGAATTTTCTACTTTTTCTCGGAAACAACAAAACAGATACGAAAAACTGTTGAGATGAAAGTTTGCACGCCTAAAAAAGTTCTATAAAAAATATCTTCTGTTCTTTTGCGATATCTTTCATAGTTTACGAGAAAAAATAAAAAATTACATTTTTAGGGGGAAAAAATTCTCCTGGCCTCAAAAATGATTTAGCCTGCATGATGCTGATAAGATTCCTTTCTTCTATTGGCGGAAAGTTTTCAAACATATTTGGAAGAATAAAAAAGGTCGGGTTTTCCAGAAAATATTTTTTTTTCAAGTTATCAAAATTTGAAGAGAAAAATAAAAAAGATTTTCTGGAAAACCCCATCTTTTTTTTTTGTTCGCATATTTTTTTACAATTTTTGCTAATAGATAAAAGGCATCTATCTTATCAGCATCATGGGGGCTAAAACATTGTTGAGGCCTAGAGAATTTTTTTCTAAAAATGTAATTTTTTAATTTCTCTCGTAAACGATGGAAGATAACGCAAAATTACAAGAGACATTTTTCATATAAATATGTTAGATGTGCGAACTTTTATTTTAACATTTTCTTGTATCTGTCATTTTGTTTCCAAGAAAAAGTAGAGAATTTGATTGTAAGAAACAAAATTATCCTGTCCACAAAGTAATTCAGCCAGCTTCAAACTTACAAGATATCTTCCTCATCTAAATAAAAGTTGAAAAAAAAATTAGAAAAAAATTTAAGGGTGGGTTTTTTTTTAGAAAATCGGCTTTTAATGTTTGTCGAAAAACAAAGCACAACATTCAAATACGCATAGCTTCTTAGAAAACATGTTTTTTTGCAAATCGGAAAAATATGTCTTGCTTCATTTCCTTTAAAAAAATAGTATTTCGTCCCGAGAGACTGCTATTTCAAGTGTAGAACCCTGTTTGATTTGAAATGGATTCGGTCTCTAAAAGATATCTAAATTTTTTTGATTTAATTTTTTAAACAACAGAAGCTTGGAGAATTTGTTAAAAAGGAACAAAATGAAATCTTAGGGAAATTATCATGATCCAATTTTGTAGGAAGAACAAATTTTGTTTATTTAAATGCCCACCACAGTTTTTATATATACTCGAAAGTTCCAGTTATTTCTCAGAGTCCAATTTTCTTTTCAATTAATATATGTCTTTCGCTATCGTCGTAACTCATGGCGATGTATTTTGCTTAAATCAAGTTATGAATTTTAGAGAAGTAATTTGGAAACTCCTCTACCTTACCTTCCATGCTCGCAACCTTTAACCTAAAACCTTTTCCCTTTAGTGAGCTAAAGGGAAAAAGATATATAGATATAGAGCCTCTCTGTGTTTCCTTGCTCGCCGTTTTCCCAACTTCCATCTTTTCCCCTCCCCACCAATCTCCATCTCATTGATTTCACCTTAGCATCTTCAATATAAGAAAAATATTGGTTTGAAAAAAATATCTAGTCTTCATTTTTAGATTGTTATAACAGATGTAACTTTCTTTTATTTATAATTCACTTTTATCGGAAATAAATGCACTTTCTTGTATTTTTTTTAAATTTTTTATAAATGAAAGAATTCATGGATAACACAGCCACAGTCTTCACAGCGCCAAGCGTTACGCTACAGCGTAACCATAAAGTAACCCTAAAGTAATCTTAAAGTAATCTCGATTTATAATGAATAAAAGAAACAAAATAAATATCTAAATTGTTGCAATTATAATTTTACATTGAAATTTGCGTGAGAAGGTAATGCCGTAATTGCAATAAGTTTGTTTTTTAGCGTCAGAAATTAAAAAAACATAGTGGCTGTCATTGAAGTCTGGTAAAGGCGACTTTCAATGACAGCCACTATGTTTTTTATTTTCTAACGCTAAAAAATAAACTTATTGCAATTACGGCATTACCTTCCAACGTAAGTTTTAAAGTACATTTATAATCGTAACAATTTAGAAATTTATTTTATTTCTTCTATTCATTATAATTCGAGATTACGTCAAGATTACTTTAGGGTTACTTTATGGTTACACAGTAGCGTAACGCTAGCGTTCAGCCGGTCCACCAGGGGCCCACAAAAATAAAAAATAATTCTGGCCTGGGGGTCAGGCCATTTTGACTTTATGTTTTTGGGGTCGCTGAAACCGAATCAGGAGTCCATTTCACCCCATCACGTCAGGTTTGTGACATAACCTTAAAAAATATTATAATCCGAGCCCAATTAGCCCGTTATAGTTCGAAAAAAGAGAAAGACTAAAATTCTATTTACATGTCATTTTTTATTCTTTATTTATAATTTTTAAGGTTGTGTGCTTATTGGTAATTTAGGTTATAGGGTAAAGAGGTTATGGGGTCAAGGGGTGAAGGGGTAGAATGGTTATGGGGTTAAGAGTTTATGAGGTTCAATATATTAAGTATAACGGGCTAATTGGGCTTGGATTATAAGATTTTTTGAGGTTATGTCAAAGACCTGACATGATGGGGTGAAATGGACTTCGGATACGGTTTCAGTGACCCCAAAAACATATAGTAAAAATGGCCTGACCCCTAGATCAGAATTATTTTTCATTTTTGTGTGGCTGTAAAGACTTTTTGAGGTTACATATGTCAAAAACCTGACGTGATGGGGTAAATGCACTTCGGCTTCGGATTCAGCGACCCCAAAAACATTTAAAAAACATGGTCTAGCCCCTAGGCCAGAAAATCTTTTTTTGTGTGGCTGTGTAATTCGAAGTAGCCAATATAGACTGGTTATTTTTTGAGACAAAGAAAAATCCGAAAAATGAAAGTACATTTTTTTACAAGGAGTTTTTGTATTCTTATTTTTAAGAAAAATGTATGCAATCAAATTTCACTTGAAGTCACACATTGAATTGTGTGACCTTAAATGAGTTTATTTTTAAATACAGCTGCGAAGTTCTACAATATATGGATGTATTGACTATGGGTGTCTATTTGTGCTCATTTTATGAGCATTTTGCTTCCTCGGAGGCATGAAATAAACTTGCTTCCTCATAGGTATGAAATAAATTTACTTATTTATAGAGGGACGTTTTTCTCTAACAAAAGAAATCGATGTGTTCTGTTACATTAAACAAGTTTCTAACTTACGGTAGAGTTATACTCCAAATTAAACCAAAGTTTTCTTCATGGAAACAATGTGGTTTTTTTTCTTAGTCGCTATTGATTAATGAAGAATGGTCGTCGAAAGTTCGTCAATAGATCAATCCACGCGCCTTGAAAATGCGAACAATGACATAAAATATAAGTATAGTACTTTTATATTTCCAATGTGGAAAACATCCTTCTTTAAGCAAAGTAAAAAATTTGGTTAAAGAATTAAAAAACGGTATTGGTCGGTTATGGTTAGGTCATGAAAGATTCTTCAATTGGACAATCGATGCGTCTTGAAGATGCGAACAAATATTTCATGTACATTAATGTTGTATTCCCAATATTAAAAAAGTTTTCCTCATAAAAAGAAGACAAACAATATATGCTTGTAATTTATAAATCGATATTTCTAGATCATAAGAGGTAATGTAAGGTATGTCAATAGATCATTCGTTATGTACAGAAGAAGCGAACAAACATTTCACATACAGTACTGTAATATTTCTAATATGAACAAAGCTTTTCTCATATTAACAGAATATACCAATTTTGTTGAAACTTAATAAATCGGTACTGGTGGGTCATAAAAGGTTCAATAATAGGTCAATTGATGCGCCTCAAGGACGTAAAAAAGTACACTTCATATATTATTATCGTATTTTGAATATCAAAAAAGTTTTTTTCGTATAAATAGAATAAACAATTTTTTTGAAACTTCATGAGTCGATACTGGTAGGTCATAACAGTTTCAACAATAGGTCGATCGATGCGTATCAAACACACGAACAAATACGCTGAATATTTTACATTTTTGTATTTTAAATAGCAAAAAAGTTTCTCTCATATAAGTAACACACACATGCATGTACATTTTTTTAAAATTATATTTTCGAACTCCTAAGGTCGAATTATATCGAAATATGTCAACAACAAAAAACTGATTTCAACATTTTTGTCATTGCAAACCTCCCTCTATGAGGAAGCAATTGATCATAATTGCTATTATTCGAAATGTAAATTGTACAGTTAAAAGCATTTCAAATTCAATACCAAATGTTCAGTGTTCAAAGCCTACTTCAAATATTGTTTGATGGGGACCTCAAAAAATTGACAATGAAAATATAGTTGCAAATCAATGTATTCTAATTTTTTCAACTATTTCTTTAAATTGACCAATTTTCAATTAAATCATTCAATATTATACAATATTTAAGTTCGTTTTTGCCATTTTCCGATTTTCAATGTTGTTATTTTTATATCAGAGGAGTATCAGAGAAGTGATATAAAAATTAGAACATGACAAATCGAAAAAAGGCCTGAAAACAGATTCATATATATAGCATCTTACCGAAAAAAATAGAGAAATTATACAATATTACTTCAAAGGCCGTGTCTAACGGATCTAGAATTACCGTGTTATTTATTTATATAACACGTTTGGTCCGTAATACTACTCCAACCTATGTTGCTGATCAATCTCTCTGGCAATCACCCCAAGTGAAGAGCCTCACAAAGTCATCATGTAATGCTCCCCACTCGGATCCATTAGTATCCAAGGTCTTTTGTTTCAGGCGCCATTCACTTCACTGACACTCTTTTTATAAACTATTTGTCGCCACACTTTTCTGTCTGGGCATACCTCTTTAGCTTCCTTTACGTCCATGAATTTTTTCATGCAAGCTCTTGTGTTTATTTAATTTTCATAGTTAACTATCATTTACACAACTGAATATTAATTCATCAAATATTCACCAAATAAAATTGTTTAAAAAATAAAATTGTCGAAGAATGAGATTTAAAAATAATGAAATTGTTTTGAAGGTTATATTGTGAAGAAACTAAAATTGTTGAACAAAATAAAATGGTTCAAACTTAATTCCTTAATTAAATTAAATGTTCATAAATTAAATACATTACAAATAGTATAATGTAAATTAATTAATGAATACAATTTATTCCATTATTCTTATAAACTTATTTCTTCTTGATTTTAAATATTGAAAATATTCTCACGAAAATCTAAATTTCAAGGAAACCTAAGAAGTTGGTGTAGAAAAGGTACAATATACAAAGGTGGAGGCCTGGGTCTCAATACCTGGGTCCAAGGTAAATAGTTCAGGTACTCCGCCCACTAACCAATGATTCCCTAGAGTAACAAAGGTGCAAATGCAAAGTCAGCTGGCCTTTTGACAGTTGACGATTTTATGAACTCTGCTGAATCTTCTTGGCTAAAATCAGCAAAATTTTTGAAAGCCCTGCACTCCGTCCCTTATTATTTTAAAAATCTGAAAAAAATACGCAAGAGTTTTTCCACTCTGAAGATTCAGTTTACGATACGGAATAGTCAAAATGCGAAAATATGTTATTTTGGACCACCCTAATGTATATATGATTATTTATTTTTCCAATTTAATGCTTCCATTCAGAAATGAACTAATTTGAAAGATCTTGATAATAAAGCTATAATCAACTTAAAAGGCTTAACATTTGAAATTTTACAATATGAATGTTTGAGTTGAAACCCGTTCATATTTGAATGTTTAGCTTTGAATTTTAGACACTTTGAATTTATAATTGTTTTAAATTAAATTCTTCAGTTTTAAAATTCTATTTTCAATGCTTAAAATTATCAACTTTTCAATGTTAAAGATTTTGAATCGCGAAGTTTTAATGAAAATCGAACATTTTTAAAAAGCGGGAAAAGACTCCGAATTTGTTTCTGACAATTGGACGAATAGATTATTACAACCAGAAATTTTTGCAAAATTTAGAGTATTGGCGAGTCTAATTTTAATTAAATTTCTTCTATCAGAAAATTATTTTTTATCTATTTCTGGAGTATCCATTTCAGAGGACCTTATAAGGATATCCTAAGTCTGTACTTTCTAATCAGGTACGATATGAAAAAAGTATACAAAGACTCCTTGTGTTCATAAACTATAAATTTGATTTACCAAAGAGGTTCGTTAATGTGATTATGAAAAAGTGGTATTTCATAATCTAAGTTCTCCGAAGTGCACGCAACTTGTCCACGTCCTACGTTATTACATAATCTGATCAAACTTTTTTAAGCACGTATTTTATTTAATGGAGTCAATATATTATGACAGTAATTTCATTCACCCATGTCAGTCAATCCTCCACTTTGACCTAATATGCTACACTTCATTATCATTTGAATGCTTGTGTATAAATTCCTCTATAATTAGAATAATAAATTACCAGTTAATGGAAGAAGCCGTCTTATTAATAAAATGTATAATCACCGCAAATTGCAGAGCAATATTTAATTTGACACAAATTTATTTAAGAAGACAAATTTAGGTTTGAAATGTTTGTTGATTGATGGCAGTTTATCAATATTGGTAATGCTTGGTTAGACAAGAAAAGATCAAAGAGGAAGTGAGCTTGAGCCTGTATGTATAAATTTACACCAAACCACCTATCGTGGCATTCGAGATTTTATTGAATAATTAAAAACGTCACTGGCAGAGCTTCGCGCTCTTCTAGCCTCAAGTGAAGTAGGAGAGCAAAGGGGGTAAATAGGGAGGGAAGGCCTGTTGAAATTTGCATAGCAGCTTCACCAACGGGCGCTTGCTTGAAATATGAGGTTTTATTATTTTCAAAGGAGTTCACCACGTTAAATGCCTGAACCAAAGTGAGAAGATCAGAAATGACGAGAGGTCAAACACCCAAAATTGGGTTACCGAAGAAAGTAGCGATAAATTCAAACATCAAAGCAAATTACTAATGGCATTCCAAATTTTAAAAGAAACCTTCCTTAAGTACTTTACATCAGTTCAGTATTTTTTATTACATTGACGCAAGGCTAAAAATTCTGTTTTTGAACTTGATGAAAAAAGGGCAAGCTGAAAAATGGTAAATAAAGAAATTTAAATTAATTTTTATTTTTGTGTTCCAAGAAGAATAATGTTTTGAAGAACTTAATTTTGTTAAATTTCTTCTTGTATAAAATAGTAATTTTGAAGGTAACTTGTGTCACTTTGAGCAGTATCGATAATTGTGCCTTCATATATTTTAAAGAGTTTCTATTTGTTTTCAAGTAGCTTGATTCTTCCAAAGTAATTTTTCAGAAAGAAGACTTCTAGCCTCAGGGTTACACGACTTTTCGAACAAAGAGTATTTCGCTATATTCGAAATTTTTAAAATTTTCTTTTTTTTTAAATTAATAAATTGAATAATAGTAGCTTATGGCTTTTTAAGCTGAAGATCACTTGTTACTCTAAAATAAAAAAGTTTTCTGTGATTTCAAGAATTGAAATTATGTTATCAGTCATGTCTTAGGAATGAAAAAAGATTATTTTATATGAAAAAAGTTTCAGAATAACAAAAATAATTATTTTAACAGTAGCTTTTGGAATTGAATTTTTCCTTACTGTGGCTTCTTACAAAATTTTTAAAAATGGTTGAATTTTTAAAAAATCATAGCTTTTTTTTATAAAAAAATTTCCTACTACTCTACTGTTTGCAATTTTTAAAATAAGTTGATAATCTTCGTGAAATTCTTCTTTTTGAAAAATTGTTTTAACAATTTCATATACAGAAAAATTTGATTTCAAAATTAGAAAAATTAGAGAAAGACGAGATTCAATGCAAACAACGTTTTTAAAATAATTTTTTTCGTAATTTTTAAATTTTTTCATTAAAAATAATTTTCTTTCTCTGAAAATACCTCAGTAATATTGGTTTGAATTCAAAAATCATAAAAAAAAAATATTTTTGTTAGAGATCTGATTTTTGGCACGAAAACTACCTTAAGGTCATGTAACAATCTCTCACGTGACCAATTGCATATTATTATATTCAGCAGGTTTACAATCCGAAAAATGAATATATTGTGCTGAATTTTTGAGAAATGGCTCAAACTTTTGGAAATAGTACAAATTCATTCATTTTCAACTTGAAATGTTAACTGGGAACAGGAATTTAGTGCCCTGGTTAAAATCGAATTGATAAAATTGCATTATTTGAAAAAAATAAAAACTCAAGTGGCCAGGCAGACGAGCCCTTACATTTTAAACCATTTGTCTGAATTTGAGCAAAATATAATTATTTTTCTGATTATAAAGCCACTGAATATGCAATATGTCACGTGGCAGACTGCCACATGCCCTCAAATACGTAAAACTTGATATTTCAAATATTTGAGACGATCGCAAGATTGTAACTTTGTAACTGTTAATCGTACATCTACTGATTCTTATAATGTATGTTTGCCTTTGAATTATTGTAATTTGGAAGAATAATAAAAATGAAATTATGTTAACTTAATATGAAAGTTGTGTGATATTAAAGAAGTTACTGATTTTAAATTTTGTGATTTTTAAATTAATTTAAATACTACTTGTCTGTGTAACTGTATATACTAAAATGTTATTCACCAATTATTATTATGTACATACATTTTTATTTCCAAATTAAAGTTCATTAACCTCTCCAATTAACTTCGAACTGTTGACAGATTTTTGTATTTAACAATGAGAAAAACAAGATATCACACTTACCCTAAGTCTAATTTTTAGTTGCTCTGTCATAATTTATAATTCAAAATGTATAATTTTTGAAGAAAGCAACGGATATTTAAGGAGAATGTTTTCCTTTATTCCTAACAAAATTCAACAAAAGGTGCCTCATGTAGGAAAAATTAAAATCAAAAGATCAGATAACACAATTGCGCATTAGAGTTTTCTAAAAGCATCTCAATTTCTTAAAAAATAATTGTTTAAAGCAATAACTGATGACAGTCACCTTTTTTACAAATAAGAAGAGATATAATCTTTATCATTCAACAAAAAAAGTTTATACAAATATTACCATATGGTAAGAGATATTTTTTTAAATTATGAATTAGTGGACAAAGCAATTTCTGCCATATGAAGTATCCAATAAGCGAGATATTGGCCAGCAGATCATATGACATTCTTTGCTCCTGTCATATAAAGGCAGGCATTTGATAAAACGATGGTCGACGTCATGGCGTTTATCACACATGCTCCATGTACTAACACCGCGATTTTCTAGCTGGTTCCTCATTTTCGAAAATTACGAATTCCTAAAATTTAAAATAATAAATTGAATCCTTAATCTTTTATTCTAATTGGAATAGCCTTTAAATCATTTCGGTTTCAAATTTCCTATTTCTAATGGCCTTTCAAAATTAAAGCAGTGTATACAGATACGGCATTTTTTGCCGTATTTTGATTTTCTAGTACGGCATTTTAGTGACTGGTCACAGAAGAGTGATCGTGATTCGAATCTGAAGTGCCGCCATCTGCTAGACAGTTCGCAAATTAGTGATAAAGTGTATTTTTATAGGAATAGTGAAGTGATGAGCAAATTTTTAGTGTGCTTTTAGGGTGTAATGTTCTTGATTATGCGACACTTTGTGTATATTTATAACTTAATATTTCTCATTGTATGATAAAATAGAAAAATATTGTACTATTTTTCCGAAGTAGCAAAAAATATTATCGGAACAGAAAGTTCCTTCTTGACACAACAATTTGCCGGACTAGAAACTTCAAATACGGCAAAATTGGCCGAAGTTCAATACTCGACCTGAAATTAATGTTATATGCTTTGATTGCGTTCTACGTTTATTGTAATAAATTTGAAAAACTCGAAATTTTTACATTCAAAGGCTTTTTAAAATTTTACTCTATGTATGTTTGATGTCTAGTAGATTAAATTTTTATACGAATTCATCAACTATGAATATAAATAATTTTATTTATAAATCATAAAAAGGAAACTTTTTCAGTAGAAACATAATTCTCAAAATATTAAATTGCAGCCTCTCGTCCACCCTTTGCTTTTAATAAAGAGGAATTACGTACTAATAAGCCCTTTATGTTTGTTCGATTCGGGAACATTTTCATTAAAAGCCGTAATATCGGGTGGTATTTGAATCTAGTGGAGTGGGATATAAAGTAGAAAATGGTATTTTAGTATTGTACGGCGTTGGATTTTATAAATACGAGCCAATAACAAAAGTTAAGTTACTAATGGGAATTGAATTACACGAAGTTATTAGTCCCGGCGGATCGCGTTGAAGCACCTAGTGGACGAACAATGCAGCATGAAATTACAAACCGTCGGATTTTGCGCGTTAGAGCCGATAACTCGCGTTGTTCTGTGGGGAACGAGAGAGAAGACTCGCCATTTAACACCGCGAACTTGCGACGAGACTTTGTTCATCAGCCAAATGAGTACAAATCTTTCTCTTACTCCCTTTGCGCTAGGCAAATATGAACGGATGGGGAAGGTAAGACCCGAGACCCAAGGCAAATTTGCAACCAGACTTGGCAGAGTCTTGTGCTAATTCGAATCCATCTCGCCTAAGTTGCTGATGAAATGCATTACCCTCTGGTCACAGCTTCCTTCCACACGAAACCTCAATCACGCCTGTAAAAGTTATCTCTTCCTAACTGATTTATCTACGGCTTATTCATGCATTACACTAGTTTACAGCCATGCCCACCATATCTCACTATGATTTTCCCATGTATGCTGGCCCACTAAACACGAAAATCACACTTAAAATTTTTTGTACGGAAGCGTTTTCGAGATAGCAATGTTCAAAATTTTATTTTTATTTTTCAGAGTTGTTTCGAAGCTTTTGAGTATATCTCGAGTTCTAATTGACCGATTTTCCTAAACGAGCACTCAAATTGAAGGCAACTAAATCCTCTGCAACTTTCTATTATCAAGTTTTTAGATCGGCCCAGGAGTTCAGATGCTAGCCATTTTAATAAGTTGGCTAATATTTGCGATTTCTATCCTTCCCAGGACGATATGTGAATTTTCGACCTCGATTTTTGCCAAAAAATACAACTTTGCCAACTTATTAAAATCGCTAGCATCTGAACTACTGGTCGATCTGAAAACTTTGGAATATAAAGTTGTAGAGGATTCAGTTGCCTTTCATTTGCGTGCTCGTTGAGGGAAGTCGGTCAATTAGAACTCGAGATCGGTCGGGATAACTCTGAAAATCGCAGAAAAAAAATTTAATTTTGTAAACTAGTGTTATCTAATGAAATATGTTATATTTTACTTAATTTTTAGAGTTTTGTAACCCCGAGCCGACAACCATATAGTTTCGATCGGGTTTCCATCCGTCCATTGTACTTTTCACCTCGGGACTCCCTCACCATTGGATCCCTGCTATCTCATGGAACCCCCTCTATCCAACGGAACCCAGTCAATCCCTCGGGATACCCCCTCATATCCCACAGGATCCAAACTCCCGCCCCCCCTTTCACCCCCATTTCTCGCGGAACTCTACACATCTCATGGAACCTTATTTATCCCACAAGACTACCTCTATCCTTTGGGACCCTTCTTATCCTACAGAGCTAAGGGTTGTTATTTTCCGTTTCCAGGGAGTGGTATTTGTTGTCGCTAACGGTTGTTAATATCTTTTTCTAAGGATTTTTATTGAACTTTCCCAAGGGATATTATTGACCGTTGCTAGGGAGTTGTATTAATCATTGCTGATGATTTTTATTGATCGTTGCTAAGGGTTTTTACAAACCGATGCGAGACAATGTTAGTGCCCATTGTTAGGGGATGTTAATAGCAGTTTCTAAGTGTGTTATTGTCTGTTCAGAAATTATGTTATTGATCTTCGCTAAGGATTGACATTGACCGTTGCTCAAAACTGTTATTGGCCGTTGTAGCCGTTGTTTTTTTTGGCGTTAATTGTATGTCCGATATGAGATCTCGTAAGAATTTTCAATTGATGCTTCCTAAATGAGAACATCAATAAGATTTCGTAAGTAAAATATTACGTCACAAGTCAAAAAATAATCTTGACCAATAAAAAAAGCATCTTCACCATTCATCCTAAGAGTTATAACCAACCAAGTTTCAAAGAGAGATGAACTATTCATTTCGGTCGACCCTTACGGCGTTTTACCCATACGGTTTCCTTCCGTTCTTCCGCTTTTCTGTCCTTATCCTAGAAAGAGAGCAGGCGAGTTCAAATGCGAGACGAACGCTAGGCCATGACTGTTGCTCCGACTGCCGCGTCCTTTCATAACACTAAATAATTCAATTTAATTACTCGCCCTTTACTTCGTATACCAGCCGCCGAATGGGCCGAAATATTATTTATTACGCTTTCCATGCAGATCTAGAGAGCGAACTACCATCTCCTCAGCCCCTTTCGGAAGTCTCTGCTCAGACTCAAATGTTTCTAACCTACTCTCGCCTCACTCCTGATTTTCGCAGTTTCTATAATTTGAATCAATAAGAAAAGTGCATGGTTTATCATTTTAATTTCCAATTAATAACTTCATCCATAGATCTTTCCCTCTTTATCACACTCATCTCACTCTCAGCATCTCTTCTCCAGTACCACTCACCTCCTCAACCCTCTCTAGCATTAGCTCAACCCCCTCCTCAATATGCTCATACAACGCCTCATCCTTGGCCGATTTTTGCCCTCAGCACATCTTCCCCTATTGTACTCAATTCTCTTCCCTCCCATATATGAGCCCCTCGCTGCCCTGGCCACATTCGACATTCCCTACACTCTACCTCTACCCTTATCCCTTTCTACCCTCACATCTCTTCCCCACAAAAATGGTGTAGTCCGCATAATTTTAAGTTCAAACACGCGAGTGTTTAAAACGTTTCAAACAGATGAAGGTGTCTTAAATATTGCTGAAAAAACTTTCAAGTGTTTAAAAAACACGGAAAGTGTTTAAAAGGTACAGAATAAAACACTAAAAGGCATTAAACACCATAAAATTGATCTGTTTTAAACACATTTGAAAAAAGCACTTGAAGTTTTTAGTTGCGACTTATTTTTGTCTTCATATATCATAAGTTATTATGTATATATATATATATATATATATATATATATATAATAAATATATATATTCATTAATATGAAGAAAATTTAAATGTAAGCATAACTAATAGTATAGGATTTAATAAGGAGATTAGATGAATTAATTTGTTTTCAATTTATTTGATTAATTGTGTCACAAGTTTCTTATTAATATAATTGATACATTTTTTGTATTCAAAAAGCCAAACCTTAACCATAGAATTCTGTTCTTGTATGGTTAAATAGTATTACAAATTCAGAATTTCTTGCGTCGAATAATGATAACGGGTGAGGAAAAATCAAATCTGAAAGATTCATAATATCCGAATGGGCTGTAATTTTCTTTTTGACTTCATATGCGTTAAGATCCTCTTCAAACCTTGTAGTTTCTCTTACATGGAATACCAAGTATATTTCCTTGTTTAACACATAAATTTCTTCAATTAAACCAAAGGATGGAAAGTCATTACGTTCACATTTTAAAAGAATAACAGAGTTCTTTTGGTATCTTGTTCCATTTACTATAACGTAAGGACTGACCATAACCTTCACCGAATTAAAATCGTTATCTTCTACATATTTTTCAATAAGTTGACAGTGTGGAGTATCGATTGGTCGACAGAATTTTCCATGTTTTATAGTGCACCCATAATCTAAAAATATTTTCGGAGAGTTCCCAGGCATCTGGGATAATAAAGATGCCCGTAATGCCTCATGTCTGTAGGAAAATGTGAATGGTAAGTTTTTGAAGCAGCGAACAACAGGCACGAGAGATTTATAGGTTCATTGGCAGCTGTATACGCACATGAAAAGCATTTAAGTTTTCTATCACCCATCCCGAAATATCTGTAGGAATTACTCAAACGGAAGTCACTTGAAACACTTCATAACAGGCGATCGCAGTCATACTCTTTTCGATAAAAATTTAAGATGACAGATCAGCTGTTCACTATAATTGTGAGCGCCAACGGCGGCCATTTCGTGGACCCCATGGCGCTGAAAGTTAGCGCCATCTGCGGTGGGCCAAAGCAATAATACCGTACCCCTCCAAGTCTCTCTGCCCCCGCGCTCATGTCCTAAAAATCCGCCATTTCCCTCTACAGAAGTTGACCGAGCCTGAGTAGCTGAAAGTGCCATTGTGGTGATTATAGTGCATATTCAATTATGAGTGAAAAAACTGTATTTTGTGAATTAGGAGATGGGAGAGTAAAGCGGATTAAGTTCATAAAAGAGTGTAGTGGATCGGACTTGCAGTGCCTACGTAGTCAGATGATTAAAGCATCGGAAGTCGACCCAGACTTGAAGGCCAAACTAGATAAATCCAGCTGTGTTGTCTTTCAACAATATTGTGAGGCAATATCGCGGTATGTGGACGTGGAAAACGACGAAGAAATTTTAAACAATGCCACAGTGAAAGTGATTTTTTGTAAACCACCTGATGTGAGTGTCCTGGAAGTGCAAGACCTGCCAATTTTCAATCTTCTCGAGGAAGAGCAAGATTCAGCTGAGAAAATGGTACCATTGGATGGCGTCCTGACGCCATTGTATCCGAATAAACGGTCAGTTGATGAAACGGCTTATGACGCAGGACCAATTCAGAAGGCACGGAAAACCGTAAGAAAACCTCAATTTATTTTAACATATTCTCTCCCCTAAACTGTACACAAAAATAAGAAAGAAGCTACACTTTTATTTATAAAGTGTAATTTCTAATTTGTTTTTTAGAAGCGTTCTCATGGTACAGTTTAATTATTGATTTAATTGCAAAATTAGTTGTTATCTAGACAAAACTTTGTTCAATCACTAGTCAATCATATTTTGAAGAAGTGTGCAAAATTTCTATAGGATCGGTGCATTAGTTTTTGAGAAATCGTGTCCACCGACTTAAAAAATAGTATTTTTAGAAAAAAGCGATTAAAGTTAGTAGGATTTATACGAAGCTATTTTTTAAAAACTTACTAATGAGGGGAATTGCACATTTTTTGAAAATTTGAAAACTAAACAAATTTTTGAACTTATTTATCAGGGGAATTTCCGAAGGCTATACTTCAAACATTCCCTTGAGGACGGTGCTGAGGCCTACACGGAGAGTCAGAAGGCATCCATCTTGCGTTGCTTTTTCAAAAATTTTCTAAGAAAAAAATCAGGAAAAGCATTGGATAAGATTGCAGCCAATTATTCTAATGAATTATTCATGATTCACGAGGTGAGTTTAATTTTTTGCTTCTGTTCATTTTTTTTTAAATATCATGTAATGTTCAATTTCAGATGGGTGAAATTAAGTAATGTGAAATTTTTTCTCTCTTTTCATATTTTCAATCATTTGTTTCAGGCATATCAACCACATCCGGAGAAGTTCCTGGCTTCGAAAGAGCATGAGGCCCCAAGACTCATCATGTTTAAGGACAAGTCGTCAATCGTGTCTGCGTTCGTAATTGCTGATAGGAATATTGAAATTAAAGTAGAGCCACTGATGACCGTGAGCAAAGCTGCTCTTTGCTTGTTAGCCACCTACTATGCTTGGGATTCGGAATACCCTGACAAGTATAAAGTCGTTCTGGAATTTTTTGACAAAAGGTTATTGGATAGGAAAATTAATAACAATAAGGTGCTTTCAAAGTTTTGGACAAGTTTTAGTATTCTCACCGATTAAATTAATTATTCAACTTATCTCTGTGTATGTTAAAGTATTTCGCTATAGAAAATTTGTTAATAAATAACATTTTCTTCACAGGTAATTCAATTCTTTTCCACTTATGATTCCCTGTGCAAAGCTCTTTCTTTCTCTTTTTAATTGCGGGTTATGTGTTTCATAAAGATATTACTGTTTTAAATTCTAATTTTAAGTTTCTTTAGGGCAAATCCAAGTATTTAAATTTTAAACACTTGCTAATTCTAAACACTTTAGAAGTGTTTCAGAATTAAACACATCAGCGCGTCTAAAAAATAAACACTTGCAGTGTTTAAAATATTTAGACTTTTGTAAGTGTTTAAAAAACGAGGACAGGGAAAAAAACACTTAAGCGTTTAAAAATAAGACACTTTGTTTTTACAGTGTGGTGGTGTGGAGCACTTCGCCATACGCCTCCATGCGTGGAACGAACAGCCGACTGAATCCGAAAGCCGCCGAGTTTAGCCGAGTCTATGGAGTTCCACGTGAGTCCTGATCGTGAGCAGCGTCGGAAATCTCGGAACTCCCGACAATCTCGACGAAATTTTGGAAATCTCTATTAGAATTCAATACAGCTTGCCGCATTCACAGTTTTAAGTTTTTCAGATTTCGTAGTGCCCCTTGTTACACACCTATGGTAAAAGTGTGGTAAGTACTCAAACATTTTCAACGGTGCAATTTTTTTTATACGAAGTCTTTTCTACTTTTTTGAAAAACAAACTTCAAAATTGAACCTCTACGGATCAAAAGAGGATACGCGTAGATTCAGCTTGAGAAGTATTGTTCATTTTTTTTTTGGTATCCACGACAACACGTTTGTAGTCGAGGAGGCACGTGCATAGGGCAGCGTCAAGAATGCCGCTTGCAATTTAAAACATTTATAATTTTTTAACCATTAATCCGATTGAGCTGAAACATTCCAGAAAACTTCTTCAGATCTTATTCAACAACTTTCTCACTGGAAGTTTTCCGTTGCTTAAAATTTGCTCGATAGACGAAGCGCTTGAAGGTTGAAATTCATGATTTTTGCAAAGCCTCACAAAAAAAATTAACAACTTTTTTGTTTGCTAAAATATTTACGTTTTTCTTCCTTAACTAATTTTAGAAGACTTAACAATATCATTTAGTGTTGATAAGATTGATAAATTCTGGAAATTGACTAAATTAGCGTGAGTTGAAGTGAAAAAAGATTGAAATTTTTTGTTTTCGACAAATCTAGCTTTTATTAATTACTTCAAAAACTGTGAAACCTACAAAAATATTTCATAAAGGAAAAAAAGGTGCGCCTTGAAATTCTCTACAAGTATCAGTCCTTCAAATTAAGATTCGAACGATATTCAACATTGACTTTCTGGACGATACTTCTCAGGCTGAATTCACGTGTATCCCCTTTTGATCCATAGAGGTTCAATGATATTACTCATAACTTCAAGGAAAAACTTTTGTTCTCAAATCGGAAAAAATTAATGTATTTGTAAATATATTTTAAACTTCAAATAAATATTAATTTTGTTGCTCATGTTCATCATGTTGTAAATACTGAACATGCTAAGCATGCTCGAGCATATGGATGATTACTGTAGAAACTGCAAGAAGTACCTCCTAGAAGAGGAGGTGAAACAACAACTGAAGGGCACAGTGAAGATAGGTCGAGAAGACTGCATCTAGAATCCAAAGATCGTTTACGGGCGAAGTTGGAAGATTGTTCCTGCACGCGGCGTTAAACTCGAGCTCAGCGAGCTGCTAGCGTATAAGGCTATTTACATTAATTTCCGATAATCGGACAACTAGTGCCTCTGAAGTGCATGCGGCTGCAAGGACACACAAGTGTCTCCAAAGCATCGTCCCAAAAGCTACGTCTCTTAGGTGTTTGCCTATTGCATTCCATGATGCTCTCGCTATCATCATAAGGACCTACGATTTTTACTCTGTATGGAGTCAGTCCCTTTCACAATTTCCATAAACAATCTCAACTCCTTACTTGTTTTAGTTTTCTTTTTAATATGTGACGTACCGGAAGGAAATGGTCCACTTTTTTGACCGTAGTTTAGGATATTGTAGGTTATCGTGGGAAACCCTTATGCAGTTGGTAGTACGGCTGTCCGTCCATGACCACGCCTAACGCAAAAGCCGTTACGCCTACCTACTTCATTTTTCGCATGGAGATGAGTTTTGAGTATCTAATGCGAGGAAAATTACTTAAACCCCTAAGGAAAATGTTCATCAAAGCGTTGCTATGGAAATTCTAAAATAATATAATAATAAAACAAATACAGCTCTTTTTACTCAAAATGTCCCTGTTTGCAGTCCTAGTGCAAAAACTATTATGGCTACCAACTTGATTTTTTTCATGGAGATGTGTTTTGCGTGTCTAATGCGAGAAAAAATACTGAGAACTCTTAGTTAAATGCCCGCAATAGCGGTGCTATGCAAAAAGATGAAAATGTAGCCATGTTTACTTAAAATAACACTGTTACCACTCCTAGGTTTAGAAATTTTCTGAAAAAGCGAGAAAATTTCTTTATAAACTCCTAGGGTCAACGTTAACAAAATTATTCACAAATTGAACTCAAAGCCAACATAAGAAATTAAACATTTCCCCAAAAAAAAAAAAGAAAAATCTTAACCGTACCTGTTCCTACGAAACCCTTAAGTAAAGGCGCTTGCCGCCCGCTTCATGAAATGATTTTTTATTTAATTTAGGGTGTTTTCACTTTGTTTTTATTTATAATTATATGGTGCTCCCTTCGTAAACGTTTTGCTTTTTTACTGTGATTGTATACCATTAAGCCATTTCCCTTTCAGGGTAGGCGTGACACTACCCGATTCGGGTAGTGTTTCTAGGTGGATAGTTTTCTTGTAGTTATAAATAACTACAAAGTTTGGGCTCACCACACCCATAATATGCCAACAGCACACAGTATTCTCGAATGGTCACCCATCCAAGTACTAACCGCGCCCAACGCTTCTTAACTTCAGTGATCTGACGAGAACTGGTTTTTTCAGCGTGGCATGGCCGTTGGCATGATTAATGAGTTGCTTAATTACGTGATTAATGAGCAAATATTTGCTTTTTCCTAGAAGATGCAATAAAGATTTTTTTAATTATTTAAAATTGATACAGAAAATATTTTAAAATAAAATATTAGGGGAAGTTTTGACGGTAGCCGCTTTTTAAGCCTAAAAATAAAGAATTTGAGAAAATCATTTAACTCTTCAGTGCTGTTTCCACAAAATCATACTTCATACCCCGCCTCCCCCAAATCAAAAATGAAGGTGTTTCAAAAACTTTTCCAACGATTTTTTCATTTTGTTCTCAAAATAATGGTAAGGTATCGCATTAATGAAAACAGAAAAAACAGGTGGTGGCAGACCTATTAGTTTGACTTCCATCAAAACACACCAGAAGGATATTTTTAGAACTGATAGTTCAAACTTTAAACAAGACAAAAGCATATGATTGAGTGTTCTGTGTACGTGCTTTTGGCAAGAAAGCTGAAATTCCATTTCCGGTTTTTGGTGGTTCGCAATTTTAGCGGTTCTTAAATAAAGCGTTGGGTCAAAAAACAACCTAACTCGGAAAATCGTGTTTTGAGATAAATCGATTCAAAGATTTCAAGCTGTTATTGAACTAAGAAAATATTAATTCAAAAATTGATCCTTTGACACACATAAAGTATTACAATCTAAAAGTGAAATCCTGTCGAGAAAAAAAATAATCTAAATAATTGAAAATAAACAAAACGAGTTAGGTTGTTTTTCCACCCAATGGGTATCATAGGTATTTTTTTTCATTAATTTCACGTTTTAAACATTCTTTAATGATTTCTACTGATATAATTGTTATCAACATGACTCAACTGGACGTTTCTGTGGTTGAATGATCCATTTTTATTCAGATTTTAATGAATTATTGAGCAGTAACAATAAAAATAATAGCGCACTGATTCGCAGGCTGGTCAACACGCTGCAGTCTGCGAGCGAAGAACGGGAGCTGCGCGCGCGACGTTTCTCCAAAAATTTTTCAAATAAAAAGTTATTGTAACTTGCGTCGTTTTTCCAAAAATTTAATTTGTTTATTTTTATTCTTATTTTTTACGATTAAAAGAAAATCTACTCGTCCTATCTAAAAATTATTTTAAACGAATTTGTAGATCCTTTTTGGGTAAAAAACTTCTGTCCATTCATTTTTTTTGTACCTTGTGTCGCTTTTCAAAAAATTTAATTTTTGTTATTCAGGCACGAAATGTTCGCTTTTTGAGGCATGTATTGCGTGCGGGAAGTGAGCAATTCCAAAACCGTAGTAAAAAGCAGTTGCAAAAAGACTTTTTCTAGCTGCTGCGCTTGCGCAGTTCCAGCCAGAATACTTTTTCTAGTTGTTGCGCTTGCGCAGTTCGAGCAAGAATACTTTTTCTTGCTGTTGCGCGTGCGCATGTCGATTCAGATTTACTTTCCAGGACTACCGAAATCAGAACCTCACTTCATTATGACTTGATGCTTGAGAGACTGATTGCGAGTAGTGATAAGTTACCACAAATGACTGATAAATTATCATAAATTACCGATAAATTACCGATAAATTACCGGAAATTTCCCAAAATTTTTGGATACCTGAAATTTCAGGTAATTCAGCAATTTCCCATGAATTTCCGGAAGTTTTGGAAATTTAGCAGATTTTCATAAATTTCCGGAAATTTTCAAATTTTTTTTCACAAAGCTTTGGATACCTGAAATTTCCGGTAATTTAGAAAATTTCCATCAATTACCGGAAATTTAGCAATTTTCCATAAATTTCCGGAAATTTTGGAAATTTTCCCATTTTTTTCAAAAAGCTTTGGATACCTGAAATATCCGGTAATTTAGCAATTTTCCATGAATTACCGGAAATTTAGCAAGTTTCCATAAATTTCCGAAAATTTTTGGAATCTTTCCAAAAAGATTTGGATACCTGAAATTCCCGGTAATTTAGCAATTTTTCATAAATTTCCGGAAATTTTGGAAATTTAGCCATTTTCCATAAATTTCTGGAAATTTTTAGATTTCTCTCAAAAAGCTTTGGATACCTTGAATTTCTGTAAATTTTATAGTAATATACAAATTCACAAAGAATTTCCGGAAATTTTCGGTAATTTTTGGTGATTTTACCATAAATTTTCAAAAATCACCATAAGTTTCCGAAAAATTTGTTCCTATTGTTTCTTATATCGAAAATTTCCTGCATTCGTTACAAAAAATATCGGACTAGCCAAGCTTATGAAAAATATTGCACTAGTCATCCCGAATTTCGGGACGACGAGACACTGCGTTCTATAAAACATGAATTGTTATTTATCAACTTATTTTATTTAATAATTAACATTCTAATTATTATAAAATTTTTCTGTAAAAAATTCTGTGTCAATATCAGCGTCTATGATTAAAAGAAAAACCGTGAGTTCTACCAGAAAAAGATTCGGGACGATTCATTAGGTGTTTTTAAAAGCAAAATTTGGACTTCTTTGTAATGGCGCGTAGTTTGGCCGGAAAACGGAATTTTTTATTCTTTCAAAACCCCTTTTTCTTCTTGCCATTTTTTTGTATCTCGTATAGTTTTGCTGCAAAGTAGAATTTTGTATTTGTAAAAAAACTTTTTTTGAAAGATAACCAGAACGGTTTATCAAAAATGGCTTGCTTATGAACTCGTCCTTTTTTCTGACACATATAAATAGTTAAATACCTTAGTATATAAAACTAATACCTTCCCATTAGGGGCCGTTCAAGTATTACGTAAGCATACTTTTCCCTACTCTTGCCCCCCCCCCCCTCCTCCTATTGTAAGCATATTCTTGTATTCCAAATATACAACAATAAGCATCCATTGAGACTCCTCCCCCCTCCCTCTCAAAATGTTTACGTAATACTTGGATAGTCCCTTAGGATGAGAATGTTAAAATTTCAAAATCATGAACTCCAAATTAGAATATGTGTGATTGAAAATACTTCAAATATAAACAGCTTTTTTCTTATTCATTTTATGCCCAAATATTTGAAATAGAGTATGTTAAAGTAACGACCTCATTTGGACTTGTTAATATTTATTTACGTGGAATTACATAAACCATTACCAACGTTTTAGTAATAGCACCGGTACCCTCATCAAGGTGACAAAACTTAGTGTATGCTTATTTCAAGCATTATTCCTTAAAACTTCCAAGATTGGAAATAAGAATGTCATTGAATCTAGTCATTGCTGGCTGAAAAAACCATTATTACCTGGAATTTAAGAATTTTCTTTCAATTTAGAACATTAACTTAGTTTTTTATACTAATTGCAATGCTATTTTTATTGCAAATCTTGGACAAACAAAAAGTTGCTCAACATGCGATATTTAAACTTTAATATATCCAGAAAAGCAGTTGAAAATTTACAAACCCCTAAAATTTACGCGACTTCAAACATCGATTTCTATGTATTATCCTTCACTAGATTGGAGAGGTGCTGTGTGAGAATTAATAAAAAAAATTGGTTAACTATGATTTATATTTGCAGCATATTGCATGATCATTTAATGTATGAAACATTTATAATGTTATTTGATGAAGCTTAATACCGTAAAATAAAATGGAATCCTAACATTTTAAAACAAATATGCAACTTGGATAAACCTTGTCAAGGGAAAAGCCGGGAAATGACGGGAATTGTGAGAAAATCTGTTAAAGTTAAGTTTCAATCAACCTGTTACCTAGACA
Organism: Andricus curvator; assembly: GCA_932195095.1. NCBI lineage: Eukaryota > Metazoa > Arthropoda > Insecta > Hymenoptera > Cynipidae > Andricus > Andricus curvator. The sequence continues at coordinate 7,731 of CAKNYM010054316.1, read as the reverse complement.
CGACTGCATAGAACAGGTGCCTCGCGAGGCCTTCGAACAGACCATGCGGCTCGAAAGTAGCAGGTAGCTACTAGCAGGTAGGTAACACCTTTAAAGATATTGTAATTTTCAGAGTACACTAGCCTTTTTTATGTCACGGAGTGTTTATTTTATGTTTGCTCTTTGAGTTTGGATAAGCTTTATTGTCAATAAAGATATAAATATTCAAAAGAAAATCGCTGTTCCTATTGACTACATTTTCTAAAAATCTTTCTCGAACCCCACCCTCAATGTCCTCTTTAAAAAAAATTTGTTTAGCCTTTTACTTTCGGTCTTACAGTTACAACTATTGTCAGGCTTGAGAAAATTATCTTGGAGGAAACATGGAAAAATCTCGTTCCTACATTCGTATTTTGCCCAATTTCACTTTAACAAGTTAAAAATGGAAAATTTTAAGACTAATGCACATCACTTTTATTTTTATCCTAAAAAAGGACATTAAAATTTTGTGAAATGTTTGTAGCAGATAATTGTGCAGTAGTGTCAAAGTGTAAAAAAATCGATTAAAAACAAGACTTCAATCTTTTTCGAAATATGTTTAAAAATATGGTGCAGTGCAAAATATTCACAAAAAAAAACGGTTGTGTGTTCAGTATTCCCATATCTCTTGCGCTATCATGGAAAAAATTCGACTTTTTATTATCTTTTAATGTTTGACTTAAGAAAATATTTTCTAAGATTTTTAGATTATATTCAATTTACCGTTCAGAATTTTGAATTTTAGTTTCCAGGTAATTTCGAATTTGCTGTATTATATGCGTTATCAGAGACCTTAAAGATAAAAAATTAACGATTTTGGCCATATTGAGTTCTGATTTTCTTTCAAATTATTTACCAGTGGTACAGAATATCGTGTTACTTTTTCTAAAAACATTCTCGATTTTTGAAACTGCGGTAGTGGCGGCGGCAGCAAGATCTTTTTATAATATTGCGAGATAAATTGAAAGCTCATGAAATTCTTGAAATTAAATTTGGTGATCGTAGAGTTTCAAAACAAATTTAAAGTTAAGGTTATTCAAACTGAAACTGTTTCTATATTGAAAAGTTACAAAATGGTATTTTTTGAAATAGCGCATTTTTATATTCGACTGCTGAAAAAGTACACAGCTTCAATTTTGAAGAGATAGAAATGATCAATTTTATTACAACTACAATCGATGACAATTGAACTTCCTGAAAATTAAACAATTTGCAATCAACCCTTTCAAACTAATAATACCATCCTGTAGTTTGAGGACGGCTTTTTTCTGCCACTCGCTCAAAATCTCAACATTTTTATGAAACAAAGTATAACAGTTTTTTCTTGAAAATATCATAAAACTTCGAGGTTCTACAGAAAATCAGCTCTAAGCGAAGTCATTGAGTTAATTTAATAAGGAGTATTGTAGAAAAAGTGGATGTTTGAGTTTGTTTGTAAATCATTTATATCTGTAAAAATATACAACATTATTTAATATTTTTGGGCTTATTTTAAATATATACAGTAAAACCCGTCCATGCTGGTCAGACGCGGTTCCATAAAAATGTGGCCTCTTTAGGCAGGTGGCCAACTTATGAAATTATATGTAATTCAGAACCCCTGTTTTGGTTACGCGAAACCAGTACAAGAGTTCAAAAAATGCTTATATGTACTCACAAAATATGGATCAAGATTTTTCAAAAATAATCTTGAACATTTCGTAAAATTTTCTGAAAATATCCTCTCTATTGATTTAAAAAAATTTTAACCAAATTTCTACATATGTATTTTAGAATTTATACCATTTTTCTATACAATTTTCCTTATAAGTAGAAAAGATTCCATGAAAATTTATTTTTGAAATTTGAGCTCAAGGACATTGAAAAATCTTCAATATTTCGGGAGAAACAGCTGCATCCTTATCCTGCAAGACTGTACTGCAATTAATTATATTTTGGAGGGTTTGATGAGGAAATATTTAAAATTTCTAAAGTTTGTAATTAAAAAATTCACAACTGTTAGCGAGCATCATTATATTCTGTGGATTTTTCTATATGGACGCAATGTTAAATAGAGGGAGAGTGGTAAAGGAGGATTACAAAATGTCGTGACCTTTTATGAGAATTTGATTTATTATACGTCAAGGTTGAAGTCCAATACAATGGGTGAAAAACCAAAAGGAGGTAAGTGACATTTTGCCGAAAATGTTTTTTTTTTTTTGCTAGAAAATTCTCAAATGTTTAAAAAACACCATGTTAAAACGATTTGTTCGAAAATGCTATCTATTGATATCTATTTCAATATCTTCATCTTTCAACAACAGAAAATGTGAATTTTCTTATTTATCAGTACCTAAAAACGAAAAATCGCCTCTTACACTGAGATACCGTTGCATTAAAAATTGATTTTCCCGTCACCTAATAACATTTTTCGAGAAAATCTATTTTCTCTGCGTTTGTCAACTCAACATCTCGGGGACGTGTTACTATTGAGAAAAATGAAGAATAGAATTTTTATCACGATTTTAAGCCACGTTTCAGATCCCATGAAATTCTAACCTTAAAATTAGAATCTCTTTTTCTCAAAACTGAATGATTTTTTTAATCAAACTTTTACCTCTGTATTCAGCAACTCAACATCGCGGCGTCTGATCATCATTTCTTTTCTTAATAGGTATTTAATTTCTTATAACTTTCTTAATTCGAATTGGATAGAGTAAAAAAAAGTGTCAACTTAAGTGGAAGTTACTTTTCAATCAAACTCTCCTGCACAATTGCCATTTTATGACTTACCTTCTTTTGCTTTATCAACCTAAATTGCCTACAATTTCAGAAAATGAAAATATCCTTCAATAATTGACTCTCTACTTTTTATAAAATACTGAAAAAAAAATAAATCACCAAGTGGAATTCGAGAGGTTAAGCCATGCCAACAACCAGCAAGTTACATTGTGGCAAGTCACATTGTGGCATCCCTCCTTCAGAAGAATTTGAAGTCCAGAAAAAATTGGCGACAGTGCGGGAAGACACTCTTGTCACAAAAATAATGTATTTTACAACGTCCCGCGGGGAGTGGGAAGACATCGCTGTGATTAGTCACAAAAATAATTTAAGTCCCCCAATACTTTTTGATAATTTTTTGTGGACTACACATTCTTTATAAGAATGAAAGATGCCGCTTGCCGAAAAGGTGACTCGCCGCAAATGTGACTTGTCGCAAACATGACTTGCCGAAAATGTAACTTGTTACAAATGTGACTTGCCTTAAATGTGACTTGCCACAAATGAGACTTGGCGCAATGCAACTTGCAACCAATGTGACTTGTCGCAGTGCAAGTTACCGAGGGTTGGCATGATCCAAACCCGTATTTGAATGATGATTACAAAGCCAAAAAAGATTGTCGCTTATTTAACAACTATTCCTAACCCAATTTTTATATCTACCATTCACTTTTCCCTCTCATTTTACCTTCTCTGAAGCGAGCGAGAGTGTTTTCAGTCGACGCGAGGACAATGAGCAAATAACTAGATTTCTCGCACAACGGAACAATAATGGCACCCGGGGAAATTTTTCACGGCCCCGTGGGCAAAATAATTTGGCAACAGATGCGTCGCGTCGCGTTTTCCGAGCCATCCGACCAAGAATAACCGGGAAGAGGGTGCGAGGGGTGCCAAGGGATGTTTCAATGGCGTAGGGGCGAGGTAGAAGAGGAATAGAGTATGATCAAGCATACAGCAGCATCCCTCTGCACACGCACAAAGGACAAATCATTCCAATTTGCACGTCGTGTACAAAGTGGGAATTTTTTATTGCAGCCTACCATATAGCAAAAGTCGAGAAGATTCGTCTCTTTCCGTCAGAAAAAAGTTACGTCGCCTCCTGCATTTTGCTTTGAAGTAGAAAAAAATTCTCTGACATATTTTTCTTTGATCTTCACGAATTGAACGTTCGATGTTAATTAGTTTCCTCCTGATTGCTAATTTTACCAATCAGCAAAACTTGTTGCAATAGTTCTGTTTGAGTTTATTTTAATTAGAGTTCGTGTTTTAAGAAAAAGAAAAGATAATGTCACGTTTGATAAATAGTTAAACCAAATATCACTTCAAATTATGTGCTTAAGAGATTACAAACTTTCTGTCGAAATTAATTGAAATATTAATTAAATGTAGCTGCGTGAGAAGGTGAGCTCGAGTGAACGGATATGTGATGGTGGAATTAAGAGCAGAAGAGTAGTGAAATTAGCAGCTGAAGAATATTTGTGAATAATGTGGGATAAAAACATGTATAGAAGTTGAAAGTGTGACCGGGTTGAATGACAAGAAAACAAGAAAAAAAGGGAAGTTGTGACGCTCGTTTCAACGGGGTATGCGGGGTCAGGTGAATGGAGGCGATATAGAAGAGGCAGGGCGTAAAGATAAGGGCGCTACGTGAGAGACTCATTAAGGGATGCAAATTTGGGCCGCCTAGCTACCTCCAAAGTTCGAGTCTGCGAGCACCAACCACCAGCCTCGCTGGAATAGTAGTCGCATAGTTTACGAGAGAAGTACGACATGCTTTGAAACCCTGTTCGAGTGTCTTACGTAATCCAGGATCGCTCAGTAGAGGCTTTAGGTGTAAAGAACTTGTATTTGAACAATCTTTCAAACGTCTACTTTGATCCCATATCACCAAAAATACTTAAATTCGCAAACTTTCGCTAAATTTCGTATGGGTCGTTGGCAAACAGTTAAATTTTTCATTTTTTTGGTTATAGTTTCGATAAGTTCACCCGAGAATATTGACATAATTCTTGGCCTAGGAGTTTCATTTGCACCCAAAAGAAATGGCGTGAAAGGATTTTCGCCGCAAATTAATAGAAACTAGGTCGTTATAGTATATTGTGCCACAAGTGCGGAAAGTAGGCAGTTCCACACCAGTGTGAAGTTTGCTGTGCGAGCCAGAGGTGAAGCAAAGGGGAGTTGTAAGCGAATTGAAGACGAGCCGAAGGCGAGCTGTAAACAAGCCGAAGACAAGCCGGAAACGAACCGAAGATGAGCCGATGGAAAGTACTGTAAACTTCACAAGAGTTGCAACTGTCTGCTCTCAGCACCTGTTGCACACGATCTTTTTTTTAACAAATGCAGAAAATTTTCGATTTGAGAAACAGTAAAAACAAATTTTTTGGAAATTTATGGTAATTTTTGAAAAAGTTATGGTAAAATTACCAAAAATTAACGCACATTTTGCCGGAAATTCTCGGTAAATTTGTAAATGACTGAATTATATATTTGTAAATTTAAGGTATCCAAAGCTTTTTGGCAGAGATCCAAACATTTCCGGGAATTTATGGGAAATTGCTCAATTTCAACAATTTCCGGAAATATATAGAAAATTGCTAAATTACCGGAAATTTCAGGTATCCGAAAATTGCCAAACTTTGCGGGAATTTTCGTTAATTTATCAGTAATTTATGATAATCTATCAGTCATTTATGATAACTTATCACTTCGAGTTTGTCCAATCACTATACACTACTCACAATTAGTCTCTCAAGCGTCAACTCATAATGAAGTGAGTTTATGGTTCCGGCAGTCATGGAAAGTATTTCTGAATGGAAATACGCAGGCGCAACAGCAAGTAAAAGTAATCTGTCTCGAACTGCGCACGCGCAGCAGCTAGAAAAAGTGACCTTGCTCAAATAGTGCAAGTGCAGCAGATAGAAAAAGTCTTTTTAGAAATGCTTTTTACCACGGTTTTGGAATTAATCACTTCCTGCACGCAATACATGCCTCGAAAAGCGAAAATTGCGTGCATGCGTTACAAACAAATTTTATTCTAATGAAGACTAATATAATATGCACCAAGGGGGAGAAGTGCGACTTTTTCAACGAGTATAATTTTTTAGTACGAGTCGTAAGGGGGCGATCACAAGCCGAAGATGAGTACCAATCAAAAACACGAGTCGTATAAAGTCCCTTTCCGTCTTGGTACATGCGATACTTCAAACAAGAATGAAACACAGGCACGGTTTCTACTCATATGAAGGCATTTAAGAAACTTTATTTTTATTTTGATATGAATTTAGGAATTTTTAGATAATCACGGTAATTTATTGATAATTTATCTACTCAAAATACATATTTTTCTCTCTCTAAATTAAAATAAGTGGAATTCAACTGAAGATCAGTGACGTCAGTCTGGTTGTGTCACCCAATCCTATTTTTGCAAGAAATTCCTATTTTATTTCACTTGCTGCTGTGAATGGATTATTTCACTTTAGAAATCTGGAATGTATTACTTTTAGTAAAATACATCACCCAGATTTTTGATATGATTAAAAAAAATATTAAGTGTTTTCGCAAGCCCATTTTTGCCAAAAAATTGCTTATTTTATATTAATTGCCGCAGTTAGGGGCCATCCATAAATTACATACTAGCTTTTTTGAAGAGACGTATGTTACGATCTGTTACATGGGTGAAAGTGGGTAAATCGATATTGTTACGTAATATTTTTAACAAATCAACCTTCGAGTATTTGGATTTTGTTTCCATCATTCTGTCAAAAATGTCCATGAAAAACGCATTTTTTCACAATTCTTTGATTTCAGAGGTTTTCCAAATATTTCAAAAGATTTTTAGGAAATTTCGAAGGACTACACGGGATTTTATAACATGTCAAAGTATTCTTAAGGATTTTCAACGGATTTCACAGGATTTTATAAGATTTCAAATGATTTCAGCAATTTTAAAGGAATTTAAACGCTCTCGATAAGGTATTTTGATCATTTTTTCATGACCTTGAAATTATTTCACAGAACTGCAAAAATTTTAATTTTCAAGGGCTTTGAACAATTTTAAGCGATTTCGAAAGATTTCAAAGGGTTATAAATATTTTAGGGTACTTTAAAGGATTAAGGAAGTATTTTATTATTTATATTTGTAGACATTTTCAAATATTTAAAGGTATTTCGAAAGCTTTTTGAAAATTTATAAGATTTTGGAAAATTGCAAAGATTTTAGAATTTCACGAAAAATTCCAAGGAGTTTGAATGAATTTCAAGAGATTCCAAAGGATTCAAAAGATTTTAAGGTATTTTGAAGGATTCCAAGGAATTTTCCAGAACTTCACAAAATTTTTAACGGTTGCAAAACATTTCAAACGATTTAGAAAATTTCAAGGATTTGAAGGGATTTGAAGAAATTGCATGCTGTTTTAAAAAATTTTGGAAGATTTAGAAGGATTTTACCTGGAAGATTTTAACACGTTTCAGCATATTTCCGAAGATTTCAGTAATAAGGGATTTTAAAGGCTTTTATTAAGGTATTTTGATGAATTTCCCAGAATCTTAAAGGAATCTCATTGGATTTCAAGTATATCAAGGGATTCCAAGGAATTTCAAGAAAAATCATCTGTTTTCGTGTGAGTTCGAGAGATTTTACATTATTTGAAGGAATTTTAACAGCTTTTAAAAATATCAAGGCATTTCAAGAGATTTGAGAGGATTTGAAATATCTTAGAGTATTTTGAAGGATTTCAAGAAAGTTTTAAGAGATTAAATAAATTTTTAGGAATTTCAAGGAATATTTTCAGATTTCATGAAACTTTAAGGTATTCTGTAATATTTCAAGGAAATTTCGAAGAATAATTCATTCACAAGAAATTGAGGGATTTCAAAACATTCGAAAGATTTTCAATATTTTAAGGTATTTTCAAGGAGTTTAATTTTTTTTTAAATATTTTAGGATGTTTTAAA
>CAKNYM010054312.1:0-12413 GCA_932195095.1 Andricus curvator | reverse complement strand
TATATATATATAGTTAAAAGTTTGTCATAAGGACAACCGCAGGATTTCGCCGGGAGCGGGTGCTAATCTGAAAAATTGCACCCGCTCCCAGCGAAATCGCGGTAAAATTTCAGCTGTAACCACGTCTCACGACCGTGAGATAGGTGGTTACAGTCTGCGACGAACTCAATACGATGGTCCGGCAAAAGTCTCGTGCACCCTGAGGACACGGAGCGACCCAAGGACGACCGCCTTCTGCATTTTCCCCGCAAGTGTCTCAGCATTTTTTTGACACGCAGGGATGCTTTTCAGGCTATTAACCAGTGAAACCTTGGCACTTCCAAGAGCGCCGATGATCAAGATGATTAGCTTAACAGAATATTCCGGGTATAACCGTCGCAACTCCCTTATAAGGTCTTTATACCTCTCTTTCTTTTCTTTCTCCTTGGCTGTGACGTTTTTGTCAGCTGGTGCCGAAAATTCGATAACGAACATGGTTCGTTTCTCGAAGTCAAGGAGAACTATGTCAGGCCTCGAGTGCGCAACAGAAACAATTGTCGAGAATATGAAGTTCCAGTATATGCGGCACTTCTCATTTTCGACAATTGATTCTATTTCTCTAGGAGCGTTTAGCGGAGAGGTATTTGGGCTAATGCCATAAGAGTGACAGAGATGGTAATAAAGCACTCTTAGTGCCGCATTGTGCCTTTGGATGTAGGTCGTTCCCGCATGAGTTGGACAACTAGATAGTATGTGTCCTAGATGCTCGGGGTGTGCATGACACGCTCTGCAACTATCATCGGGAATGTCTTGGCTCAAAATGTGGCGACGGTATGCTAGAGTGGAAATGACACCGTCTTGACATGCCAAAATGAAGCCCTCCGTGCCCGACTTCAATCCGGGTGACCTAAGGAAAGCAAACGTTAGCTCATACGACATCGACTGATCTTCCACATTTCTGTGGAAGATGCCGTGCATCCTCTTGTCGAGGAGCTGTTCGTGGAAGTCTTTCTCCTGTGCTTTCTTAATCCGGGCCTTCAGGAGTGAGTATTCAAGATGGATAAGATTTGATGCATTTTGCTCACCCCTAGTATTGAAGTCAAGGCCGAGTGTTTCAGCAGCCTCCTCCGCTGCTTTGTACAGAAACGCCCCTTTTCCCACTTCTTCGTGTTTCCTGACCATTTTAAGAAGAGGGTCTTGTCCATTTGCAACTATATGTGCTGTACCCAGAATGAGTCTGTTGTGAAGAAATTCAAGATTCAGTATTCCGCGACCACCTAGGCGGCGTGAGATGTAAAGTCGCGGAACAGAAGACTTAAGGTGCATGCTCTTGTTCATGTGCAAAACCTTTCGCGTCCCGATATCAAGGGATCTGAGCTCGTCCTTCGTCCATGGAACCACTCCAAATGAATAGAGTACTACCGGGACGGCAAGCATGTTCGTTGCAGATACTTTGTTTCTCGCCGACAGTTCGGAAGACCAAATCTGCCGGATGAGACGTTTGTATCTGCATCGGAGAGTATCCTTTATAGATGTCGCGTCCTGAATGCGGCTCTGTGGCACGCCCAGGTATGTATAGGTCTCTCCAGCGCAAAGGTGTCGTATAGCGCTTCTGTCAACGAGCTCAGGATCTTCGGGGATGCCATTAAGTTTTCCTTTCTTCAAATTAACCTTGGCGCATTTCTCTAACCCGAATTCCATTCCAATCTCTTGAGTGTACTCTTTGACAATTTTCAGAGCTAGATGTAGTTTCTCTTGATTCCTAGCATAGATCTTAAGATCATCCATGTAAAATACATGAGTGACCTTATGCTTTCGGTTTCCAGGTTTTCCGCAGAGATACCCTTCGGAATGGCGAAGTGCGAGAGATAGTGGCAATAATGTGAGGCAAAAGAGGAGAGGGCTCATGGTGTCGCCCTGAAATACACCTCTCTGAAAGGTGATGCTGTTAGTGATCACACGATGTTTTCCAGATGAGATAGTAAATCTGGTTTTCCAAAGCGGTATTAATGTCTCTATGCATCTCACGATGTGTGGATGAACCTTTAGGCTTTCCAACAGACAGATGATAAGTCTATGGGAGGTTGAATCGAAAGCTTTCCGGTAATCAATCCAGGCCATCGATAGAAATCGCTGATAGTATGCTGCGTCTTTACAGACACATCTATCGTTGAGCAAGTTCTCCCGACATCCCGCTACGCCTTTCTTTGAGCCACGTTGTTCATACATCTCTCGCCATACAGGTCCAATTGTCCGAACAATCCTATCATTTAGGATAGCTGTGAAGATCTTATACAGTGTGTTCAGACAAGTTATTGGCCTGTAATTCTTAGGGTCAGCTAAGTTGCCCGTCTTCGGCAGGAGCACTGTGCGCCCTTCCACCAACCACCCCGGAATAGGCTCTTCCGACTTTAGATATGAGGTAAAAATTCGGGCCAGATGCTGGTGGGTTGAAGGAAACTTCTTCCACCAGAAGGTTTTGATGCCATCTGGTCCCGGAGCGGAATAGTTCTTCATGCCTCTTAATACGTTTTTCACCTCCTCGGTAGTGATAGGTGGGCATTCCTCCTCAGCTGTGATGAGGGCATTGCACAGCTCCTTGAAGCTGTTTATGTTCTTTGAGCCTTCTTTAAGTGGATGTTGGACTTCGTAGACTTCTCTCCAAAATGCTTCGACCTCCTCTGGTTTGGGCGGATGGTCGACAGTAACTGGAGGGTCTTGGAAGAGTCGAGATGGGTCAGACGAAAACTGTTGATTTTCTCTGACCCACCTCTCTCTCCGCTCAAGACTTCTCCTAGCGTCAGATAGTACTCGTATTCTGTCAACAATATGCTGCCTGATGGTCAGTAGCTTTGACTTGTTGATTGTGTGATGACGGATCCGCAGTTCGCGCGTGAACTGTCGAACCTTGGCAGTGAAAGTCCTGCCAGATGTTATGTAGTCAATCACACACTGAATGCGGGACGCGTACTGTCTTGCCCAGCCTATCTTTGTGCTAAGTTGATGCATTCGTCTTTTGGTCTTATGATCAACCGTTGGTTTTGTTTTACGGTTTGCATCTGCCAAAGTTCTCGCTGCATTGTACACACTACAATTGATAGTCCAGAGGTCGGATTCTTCGGAAAAGTCTCCACGAAGCTCATCATCCAGTTCAGTCAGATCTTTGGGCTTGGGAGAAACCTGAATGTTGATGTTTCTCCGGGTCTTGAAGCATCGTTCTCCCTCTATTGGATGCCTGTTCGAGGCTGGTCTCAGTGTCGCCTCTCTTTCTCTGTTGCCGGCTTGTTCTGGCTGCGGTTGTGTAGGCGCTCCGCTTATATAACCCCTTTTCCGGAGGTCCTCGGCACGGTTTCGCAGCCGTTTTTGCGAAAAATCCGAGAGCTCTGGGTGTTTCTCGCACCACAGAGCATGCAGTCGCGCCATGTAACCTTTTCGTTCAGGGGCCATACTGGTATCATAGCACTCCAGCAGGTCGTCCCTGAGTCGATCCGTCCACCCAAAAGTAACGAGATTTCGCCGGTCAATCGCATTGACTCCGTCTTGATTGGCTCCCCCAACTCTAGGATAGTCGGCATTGTTGTCCGACCCATTGTCGGGAGCCCTGCGCGTTCGATTGTTTTGAACCGCACTTCCTACAACTATGTTTGGTGTTCTCATTGTTGTTCCCACGAGCAGCTAGGGAAAAGGGTTAGTCCATCCTTGTAGAGCCCCGCGTGCAAGGATAAGGCTGATACTCTGAGAGGTCGCCCGGTATCCCAGAGTCACCGTTTGAGACACCACACCCAGGTGCCATTCAGCTTTCGGCACGGTTGTTACGCCTCCGCTTGGGGGTTATTCCTTCGGGACCATCCCTGGACAATTGTCCGCGACTGCTTATTAATTATTGTAACCATATTCAGCAGAAACCCTTGGTACAGGGACCCTCTATCCGCAACCCGAGGACGCGTCCGGTGGCTTTGTCATAGGCCCTTCGGTTCGAATCCCAAGGAATTAAAACCGAATACCGAATACCGAATATAATATATATATATATATATATATATATATATGTGTGTGTGTGTGTGTGTGTGTGTGTGTGTGTGTGTGTGTGTGTGTATGCACTGCACGCATTCTATACACGATTTATAAATGGATTAGCTCGAAACTTTCGACAAAAAAAATGATGTAAAATGTCGATCGATTTGAAAAGGAAAAAATTATTTTATGTATGATTACTTCACTTAATTTTCGATTCTTCCTACACAATTGCACGCACAGAGTCTTTACACATATGATCGCACGCTCAAACGCTTTGAAAAATCGCCCTCGCAGGGGAGTCGGACCCTACCTAACTACCTAAAACCGGTCCTAAGACCTAAATACAGCGCACGCGTTAGTCAAGTGAGGGGCTGATAGCAAAAGCGGAGTAGAAAAGTCGTCGGAGCAAAAACGAGTTAAGAACAATGCGGGCAAAAACGAGTTAAAAAGAAACAAGAATATCGAGGATTGTATTGTATATTATAACATAAAAGTGTAATACAATGATAGATTATGATATAATCTACCGTACTATTATATCGTTATATTATAATATACGATACAATCGTCCTTATTCTTGTTTCTTTTTAACTCGTTTTTGCCCGCATCGTTCTTAACTCGTTTTTGCTCCGACGATTTTTCTACTCCGCTTTTGCTATCAGCCCCTCAAGTGTGCTACGGAACCGCTTAGATTTTTCTAACAAACTCTCAGTCAAGTGGTTCTTCTGAAAAACGTGGCCAGCTAAGAAATTATAATAAATGTTTAATTTTTACATTCTCATTCATGAGAGTGTAATGTAATCGTCCAAATTTTCGATCTCTGGTTTTTAACGGATCTTTACGTTCCGGCACTCACAGAGTCCGAAAATCATAACATTTTGTCGGTGTCGGTCTGTATGTCTGAAATTTTCAAAATTTCAACAAAAACAAAAAATTTCAAGTTTCAGAAATGTTTGTGAAAGTTTCTTACAGATGGGTGAAAGACTTGAAAATTATCTTAATAAAATTTTTGATTTCGATGAAAATTAGAAAAGTTATATACTTTTCAAAATTTTGAAAACTTTCAAAAACGTTCAAAAAGTAGAAAAAAAATTTTTCTGATAGATTGAAAAATTTCAATCGAAGTTCTTACTAGTTTTCACATGGTTTTATTTTTCAAAAGCAATCGTCTGTATAGACTAGCTGCTGAGCGCGAAGCGCGAGTGTCGCAGTGAGAATGTAATCGTCAAGGCCGTAGGTGCTTTGAGAACCATCTTCATAGTCAAATTGAAAAGAACATGTTTAGTTTCACTTTATGATTGTAGCTTATGAGGGGTTTGAATCACAGTTTTTGATTTGCGCGCTCAAACACAGAAAAACTTAGGGTAAATAGTGTTGCAGGTAACTTCGTATTTTTACCTGTTCGTATTGGTAAAACACAAATATTACCCCCGATGGGCAGAAACTGTCTTTTGTTCTCATGAAAGTTGTCACCACCGTCTAGAAACTCGGAAGCCACTAGCTTTGATCGCTGAAGTGAAGTTAGCTGATGGTTGGTGTAACAGGCAAATGGGTTAAGTGCGGCTTCATAAAGGCTGACTTGCCGAATCGTTAGAGCTGCCAAAAGTTCCTTACAAGCGTGGGTAAAAGCAGAAAAATACCGAGACGCCAGGCAAAGTTTACACACATGGGGTAATTTTTGTTGCAGGTAATCTTTACTCAAGAATCAGGGTAAAGATTACTCTTAGTTTTTTCTGTGAACCGGGTGCATTTTCACGGCAGCTGAGAATAAAAATTAGTGCAAAGTAAGGAGAAAATATTAAAGTCATGATGAAAAATAAAATTTGTACATTATTTTGCAATATCTTAATAAGCAGTACCAGATCGAGGTACACTGAAAAGAAGAATTTTTGGAACCAAGAAAAAGCATTAACTTGAATCTTATTTCTTAGCATCAAGAAAATATTCTTTAATAGTAGTAATTTTCATTTGAACCAGACACATATATTTTGTTGATCCAAAGAAATGAATTCTTTGGCTATATTTTCTTGATTCAAACACATATTTCTTATATTCAAGAAAATCATTTCTTTGATTCCAAAGGTCTAGATTCGTTGAAATCTAATTAGTCGTTCAAAGAAATATTTATTTGATTCAATGAGTTCGATTCTTTGAATTGATTCGGACGCATTTGAATAAATTAATTGTGCATACTTGAATCAAGTCTTTAAGTTTATTTAAAGCAAAGTAATAATGATTTAATTCAAAATAATATTGATTAAATTGAAAATATATTTATTTGTTACAAAGAGTTTATGCATTTATACCAATGAAGCATTTATTTAGATGAACAAGATATTGTGTTTACATAAATATTTATTTCTTCAGTTGAAGGAAATATTCCATTTGCTTACTAGAATTAAATTATTCATGACAAAAAGACATTTATTCCAACGAAGTAATAATTTTTTTAAATCAAACATTTAATAATTTAGCATAATTTGTTTCAATTGAATACTTCTTTAGATCAAAGAAATATGTTGTTAAATTCAATATCCATGTTTTTGATTTGAAGAAATATTTCTTTGGCATTTATGGTGAGGTTTAAATACGGCTTTCCGCCTTATAATTTCCATGTTGCGACAGCGCCGTGGTCATCGCTGTGGACTTGACACTGGACGGACCCAAGTTTGATTCCTGTTGGAGGTGGATTTTTCATCGAATTTTTCTGTTTCAGTTTCATCAAGATTTTAAATTATATGATTTGTTTAAATTAAATATGTATAATAATGACAATGTTAATTAATTATAATTCAAGCTGAAAGAATCCATTTGTTTATTTACGAAAATATGTACTACAGTTGAAGTACGAACTACTTTATTGCACTCGCGCATGGTTTAGACCAAAGAAATATTTGTTTGAATCAGTGGGATATTTTTTTGCTTCAAATACTCAAAAATTTGATGCGAAGAAATAGTTTTTGAGCCTATAAAATATTTGCTTAACTTTAAAATATATTTCTTTCCATCAATTCACATATTCTCATTTCAAAGAAATATTCATTCCCATTCATGGCACATTCATTTGGAACAGTGAGTCATTTATTTGGTGTAAAATGTATATTTTGGTCTTTAATTAATATTTCTTTGATTTAAAGAAATATTTCCTCCGACCAATAAGTCGTATTTTAGAATCAAACAATGTTAACTTAATCCTATTAACATTTGTCTGGCTGAAAGAAATTCTTTTTTTCATTCAAAGTACATATATTGATTTGCCTCAAAAAAATATTTCATGAAAATAAACAGGACTTTCACTTACTTCAGCCAAGTAAAATTCACTTGGTACAAGTAATCCTTTTTTTCAGTACAGAAATAAATATAATGTACATTAGATATAATAGTGTTGAACATAATGTAGAAAAGTTCACATTTTGGACAAAATCGAGTGCGAAGCACGAGATACGTGATAAGAATGTGTTCGTTAAAGCCGAAGGAGCTTTAACAAAAGAGAATTCACAATCATGAATTTACAGTTGTTGACGCTTTGACCTTTAATTTCAAAAGGTCTGTGCACAAATGTGTGGGAAATATAAAGACCGAGCGCGTAGCGCAAGGTAAATACTTTATCGAGCGCGAAGCGCGAGATGAATACATTCTCGAGCGCGAAGCGCGAGAACCAACAGTCGCGCGTCCTAGGCGTCCTCAAACTTGCGAGAATTAATCTCTTACGGATGATATCTAATATTTTGTAACGAGCTTGGGGAAAATATTTTGCTTAGAAGTATTAACTCACACAGTGAATATATTATTAGCAATTTATATGTATTATTATAAAAAGAATTGAATTACAATTTTTAAAAAGTACATATTTTGTATTATTGAAAATTAAGACTTGAAAAAATATTTTCGAATGAAATTTTTGGAATTTTTAATTTGATTTTATTATCATCTCGCTTTATTTAAGACACAAGATTCATTTACATAAGTGAAATGTGATTAAAAAATAGTTTAAACACAGTAATAATATATCAAATGCAAAATCGAAATCACTATTTTAAGATGAGACAAACGTTGAATAGTGATTTAAATTTAAATTTTTTGCAAGAATAAAATTTTTCTCATGTGATATTGGGATGCTGAATTAGAAGAAAAACTGTTTAAAACAAAACAAAAATCGGTTCCGAGAAATTAATATTAACGGTCGCGATATCACAGTGGTATGGTAGATCTTATTGTTGTTGAAAATCTGAAAAAAATGAGAAAATATATTTTTTTTCATGGAATGTTAGTAATTTCTACAAATATCAATGTGAAAAGGTTGAAAAAATTATTACTACGTTAAAATTGAAAATTAATTTGAACTAAAATTTTATTACGAATTATTTTTCAATTATTGTTTCAAAAAATGATATTTCGAAAACAATGCATTATTCTACTTAAAAAACTTCTTCCAAATAATATAATATTTGAACCTAGGTGGCTTAATCAGGTACGATCCTAATCATTTTTACACAGAAAAAACATAATGTAATCTTTACATCGCTTTCAGAGTAATCTACCTGCAACAAGAATTAACTTCACGGGGTAAAGTTTATCCGCCACATGGGAAATGGTCATGTCAACTCTATTAAATCTTGTTTTGTTTTGACGCGAAAAAATTGAACTTTATCTACTTGGAAATTACCCGCAACAAATATTCACTTCCGTTTTTTCTGTGTTGTGTTATAAGAAATTAAAAACATCATAAGCAGAACATTTCATAGTAGAATTAATGTAAAACTATATGTGAATTCGATCTCCAGTGTTTCCACTTTGTTTGCATTTATAATTATATGGTGCTCATTTCACGAGCACTTTGCTTCCCGTTAGTAAATGTATTTGCTTCCTCATTGAGGAAGCATTAGTTATTTTTTTTTCAATAATAGACAAACCAAAGTCTTCATTTTGATCAATTTAAAAATAGAAATTTACAAAAAATACAAAATTACAAAATAATACAAAAAATTTGCAAATACAAAGACAAATCAGACAAATCAAATTTTGTATTCGAAATGATAATTTTTCGAGCTGGAAAAGGGAAGGGAAAAGATCTGTCGCACCCTATCCCTTTCCCAGCTTTATGATTTCTTTACAACAAATGTCAGAATTATTCCATTCTAAAATTTATAATCAAAACGTCTTTTCTATTCATACATCAAATTTGATTTATGTCGATGAAAACAGTTTTTTCTGTTTGAAACAGATGATTCAAATATTATAAATGAGCATAACTTCCTAACTCTTCAATAAAGTGTATTAATATTACAGGTCAACCGATTTGCATCGAACCAAGGAACCTTTTTCGTTCTCGCATCAATTTTGAATTATATTAGTGAAAAAAGTTTTACTATAAAAAATCGTGTTTTTAAATATTATGCATTACCATTGCTTAATTACTCTTCAATAAAATGTATCAATGTTATAGGTCCATCGATTCGTCTTGAATCAACACAACTTTTCTATTCTCACATGAACTTTAAATTATGAAAATGAGAAAATTTTTACTATAAAAATCGATTTTAAAAATATATAAATTACCATAACTTCCCTACCCTTTAATAAGATGTATTAATATTATAGATCAATCGATTTGCGTCAAATCAAGGAATCTTTTCCTTTCGTGTTTCAATTTTGAATTATGTTAGTAAAAAAATTTTTACCATAAAAAACTGTATTTTCAAGTATTATGCATTATCATAGCTTCCTTACACTTCAATAAAATGTATCAATATTATAGGTCAATCGATTCGTCTCGAATCAACACATCTTTTCTGTTCTTGCAACTACTTTTAATTATGTTAATGAAAAAAGTTTTACTATAAAAAACCGATTTTCAAAATATATAAATTACTATAACTTCCCTACGCTTTGATAAAATATATTAATAATATAGGTCAATCGATTCGCCTCGAACCAATGAATCTGTTATATTCTTGCATCAACTTTGAATTATGTGAATGAAAAAAGTTTTACTATAAAAAACCGATTTTTAAAATATTGTTAAGCGCTAAAAAAATGCAACAAATATTTTTAGAAATCCTTTGGTCAGTTTTAAGATTTTCGTGGGGAAAATGAGCCCTCTAAATTTCATCAATTTATCTGCAACCGTTTTCAAGTTGTCGTGTTCACAAAAAAGTGTGACACACACACGCACACAATTGTACAAAACGAAAAAACAGTATTGAAGTATAAAGAAGAGCTATTCACTATGCTTATTTATAATAATTATCGCAACTAACATTACGATAAAAGAGAAAATATTATAAAATAGTTTCCGACAACTTATTTCATTTGGTAAAATGTCAGTAGGTGGTCTCTCTTATAGATTGAGAAGCAAAAATCAAGTTGTTTTACGGTTGAACAAGTTATAAGTCATCCTTTTATAATTTCAAACGGACCGCGTAAAAAATTTTGCGTAGGGGGCCTACACGTTTCAAGTTGTGCCACTGAACTTACTCACAATTTCAAATAGTAAGGCTCCCAATCTCGCGCAGTGCTTATTGCAATGCGAAAAAGGATATCGAACTCACTTGCAAAAGTCAAACTCACAATTCTTTGCTTACTATGAAAATTAGTTATTCATATAGTTTATATGTACAACTGTACTATTTAAAATAGTCATTTTGAAGCTACTTGTTTTAGTAATCTTTCTTTTTACAATTTGAAGTAGTAATGCTGACTTTAGGTCTTTGTATATTTTGAGATCACTATCTCATTCAGTATCAAAAACTATTTGAATTGTTTGTTGTACAATACGAACAAGTAAA
This sequence comes from Andricus curvator, assembly GCA_932195095.1. Classification (NCBI taxonomy): domain Eukaryota; kingdom Metazoa; phylum Arthropoda; class Insecta; order Hymenoptera; family Cynipidae; genus Andricus; species Andricus curvator. Next base: position 1,629 of record CAKNYM010054312.1, on the reverse strand, counting down.
CTTCAAGTTGACGATACATAAAATTGTATCTAACTATCAACTTTTTTCCGTGTATAATACGAAATATATTAATATAATAATCGCACCTACTTCAAAATTTATTTTAATTATAAGATATAACACTAACAAATTTTGACATTGATGGCAGTCAGTGCTCCGCGCATTTACATCTCCCGCCTAACGTAAGCGCGCAAGCGCAGTGACGTTATGTAAGTTGAGAGATACCTCTTTTAGAAAACTAATATTGGCTACAATTTCGACTATCAAATTACCAAAATTGACTATCAAACACTACTGAACAACCGTCAAAGGATTGCAAAAAGAATTTTGTAAAAATATCAAAATGTAAGGTGCGAGCGTGAAGTTGATGCCACAATTTTTAAATTTCGATAACTTTTTTAGTTTTGACTATCAAACTTTTTGGAGTGAAGAAATTAAAGTACAATCTTAATCCGACATTTGTTCACGTTATTATCGCACTTACTTCCAAGTATATTATAATTAAAAGATATAATACTAACCGATTTTGACATTGTGGTCAGTCAGTGCTCTGTGCATTCAAATCTCCCGCCTAATGTAAGCGCGCAAACTCAGTGACGCTATGTCAACTGATTGACATATCTATATTGACATACTAATATTGGCTACAATTTTGACTATCAAACGGCCAAAATTGACCATCAAATACTATTAAACAACCATCAAAGGATTGCAAAAAAAATTTTGTGAAAATATCAAAATGTAAGGTGCGGGCGTGAAGTTGATGTCACAATTTTTAAATCGCGATAACTTTTTTATTTTTGACTATCAAACGACCAAATCTGACTATCAAACACCAGCGAATGGCCATCAAACGATTCCAGAAAGAATTTTGAAAAAATATTCAAAAGTGGAGTTCGGGCGTGAAGCGAGACGTGAAGTGACCTCTCCAAATTTGAATTTCCTGCAGTTTTTGCAATTATTTGGAGCGAAGACAATGAAGCACATTTATAATGCGGAATATATTTACATTATTATCGCACCTAATTCAAAATTTATCATAATTATAAGATATAACACTAAAAAATTTTGGCATTGTTGTCAGTCAGTGCTCTGTGCATTCAAATCTCCCGCCTAATGTAAGCGCGCAAACTCAGTGACGCTATGTCAACTGATTGACATATCTATATTGACATACTAATATTGGCTACAATTTTGACTATCAAACGGCCAAAATTGACCGTCAAACACTATTAAACAACCATCAAAGGATTGCAAAAAAAATGTTGTGAAAAGATCAAAATGTAAGGTGCGGGCGTGAGTACTTTTTGCAACTTTTTGGAGCAGAGACATTAAAGTACAATTTTAATCCGACTTTTCTTATGTGGTTATCGCACCTACTTCAAAGTATATTGTAATTAAAAGATATAACACTAACCAATGTTGACATTGTTGTCAGTCAGTGCTCTGCGCACTTAAATCTCCCGCCTAATCTGAGCGCGCAAACGCAGAGACGTTTAGTGAACTGAGGGAAAGGTTAGGAGACTCTATTGATATTTTTTGGAAACTTTATATTGACTACAATTTTGACTATCAAACGACCAAAATTGACTATCAAACACTATCAAACGACCATCAAACGATTCCAAA